>JARHVA010006050.1:755000-825000 GCA_037957365.1 Torreya grandis | reverse complement strand
TATTCTTCTACACAGCTTTCTTAACTAGTTTCTTATTTTCACACTTATGAAAAATTAAAAAATAGATAAATACAATATGCCATTAAAATTTGAATACATTTGATAACAATTAAATGTTTTTGAATAGATTTATCATGTATAATATCTAATATAGTATAGTAAAGATAGTATCATATCAAGAAAAACACAAAAGGATGTGCTTTTTCCTTAGGAAAATAAATATGGGAACAACTAGAATGTCATAAATGTGATATAATATGCCTATAATTGGGCCTGATTTAGTAATGAGAATACAAGAAAGTAACTTTATCCCATAGATACATTTTATATAGCATGTCAATATATTCACCAAATAATTATATTAATATGCATGATATAAATTATGGATACAATAAATAGTATATAAAATTCGTGATAAACATCATGGCTATAATAAATGAATAAATAAATGGATCACACAAGTTAGTGATAACACCCAAGTTAGTGATTAAATAGATTAGTGAGACTAAATAGGGATTGGAATCATAAAACATAATGACAAAATGATCCTTTATGAATAATGATGCATAAACAATAGAACACATCCATATATATAAAAATCATTCACATATAATAATGAATATAGCCATGTAACAATCGTAATGCATATATCCACACACACACACAAGAAAATAAAAGATCTAAATATTGGAATGAGATGTAATAAATAATTTGATCTAGATGAAATTGATAAAATTAAAGCAATGGAAGATATCGCTATGTAAAATATATGGCATGCTTATGATGAAAATGCCCCTTCAAGATGTGGGAAAAATATTATGTAGTCCATTATCATGTAACTTAAAAATATGCATAGGCCCATATTGATAAATATAATGAAATTCATGTGTAGATAATGGATATGAAAGTATCTAGGATAGGTAAATATTTAACCATGTGTAAATCATCATTTTTTTCATTTTAAAATGTTTTTGAATTTTTTTTAGTTTGTATTTTTTTAAATTTTTGATATTTGAAATGTTTTTTATTTATTTTTATTTTTATAATGTTTATTAATTTTTTGTAACTTTATATCCCACCATTTGATGGGAAAATATTAAAATTCATGTATATACTAAGCACGATGAACATAATGTGACAAGGTGTAAATGGATGTGTAGGGAATAATAATCGATAAATATAATATCACAAGGAATAATTATATAATAATCCCAAAAAATAATAATAGTGTGTCATGATGACATGATATGAATGAATATGTGGAAAATCACATAAGTGAATAGATCCTAAATCAAGTATTATTATGTTTATTTTAGAATATACATGCCCCAATGTACTATGAGTGATGACTTATTAGGTTTCATTGTAAATTCAAGGTCTAGAATCTATATAAGTAATGAATACCCATAAATCAAAGGGGTATAATATATTTTATATGTAAGATATGTCATAAAGAATCATGTGTGGTTATGATTCCCTAATAGTAAAACATTTAATAATATAGAGACCATGGGTACCATGCCCCCATTGCATTAATATATGGGATATAATAAATTATGGGTATCGTGCACTCATAGAAAAATATGTGATCAATGAAACTAATAGGATTTCCATTGGAAAAGATATGATGAAAAGGCAAAAATTTGGGCACGATGTTATAAAGGGAAAAATATATAATATATAATGAGTAAATGTGGGAAAAATGCCCCCATGGTCAAATATATAGTCATGTATGAATCTATAATTTTTATTATTTAATAATATAAATATAATAAGAATAGGAAACTAACATAATAGGTCACAAGTCTACACGTGAAAGAATAGGATAAAATATTAGAGGAATAATATGTTAATAATTCTAAGAAACCTATGGATTTCATTGTACCTTGATGCATGCTGTGACTAAGGTCCCAATAGATATTTATTTCACAATGAAAAAAGCAATGCAAGTGCTAAGAATAGGATCAATAATCAAATGGTCAAGGCTAGTGGAACATAGAAATAACTATGAAACAAGAATCTTGAATAATATTGATGAACATAAAAATAAATAACTAAAGTGAAATAAATATGATAAATTAATTTAAATTTTTTATAGGATGAATCCATGTGTGACATATGGCATACAAATAATAAATCTATGCACAATACTATGCACAAGGTTATGGTATAGTAATGATGTCCAAATCTCAATCTTACAAATATAAATGGTATGATAAAAAGGTGTAATGTATAAATAAATATTTATCCCAAGGTAAGTGATATAAAGTGTAGTCACCCAATGTAATAATGTTATACAATAAATGCACGTAGACATCCATGTACACAACTAAGATATGTATACTCTATGTGAATGAAAAAGTAAGATGCATGGTCTATGTAAAGTGGCTCAATTTAATAACTATAGAAAATAATTTCAAGAATGTTTCCATGTAATAAATTCTAGTGTATATAAATAATCCATAATCATATATAACCAAAATATCTTGTGTTTTACATAGTAAATTATACCATGAGAGGCGTTTATGGAAATATGAATGTATAAAAACCCATAAAATAGGTAAAATAAGAATGATACATGTATTATGACAAGATAAATGCCCAAAAAAGTATTTTTAAATTATTTATGAATGTTTTTGTATTTTAATATTTTATATTGTTTTTGTATTTTTAAATTTTGTATTATATTCATATTTTGATATTACATGCAAATAATAAGATATGTATAATTATGTATCAATGAATAAATATATGTATTTATAACTAGCATAAATTAATATAAGAATTTATGTTTTTTCTATAGCATCATAGTCATTAATGTATAGATATGATAGACTAAGATTAAAGGAGGCATCTAATAAGTAAAGAAACCATGGATCATGAATAAGATAATCACCATAAATGATGAGGCATAAACCTAATGAATAATTTAAATGAGGAAGAGTCAAAATTATAAATATGTCATATAGTATAACATTGAATATAGTGTAAAATTCTCAAGTAAATGACTAAGTATATTGAAGCTAAATGAAAAACAAGAAGAAAAACAAAACTATATTACAATAAATGTTGTAAGATATATGTGTTGAATCCCATGACATGAATTATGAGGGATAAATATGAGTATTTCAGGACATGTGGAAACCTAACTAAGTTTTAATTTATAATGGATCATATTCATCAAAATTTTTATTTCATTGATATTGGTCATTAGTCTTGAATTTTGAAAACAAATTAAGAAATTGATTTTATTTGTAACTAGTTTCCTTTCCTTGGTATGTTTGATGAGGAATCATGATTTTATTTTCATCAATTATTTATTAAATTTCATCTCTCCAATAAATGCATCTATTCATTGAATGTCCTCTTGTTACATGATATGAACAAAAGTATTTATCTTTGTAAGATGTTGGCCTATGATTTTAAAATGTATTTCATATAGAAGTAAATTTGATCAAGTTTTTTTATATTAATTTATTTAGTATAATGTGATGGTTTATGAAAAAGTATGTAGATTTGGTTGTGATGGTGTTCATGTTTTGAATTATTATTTATTTCACTTTAGTATTATACAAAGTATTGGTTAACTTAGGAATATTAAGTTTTTGTTATCATTTAGTAGTTTATGTTTGGATGTTAGGTTTGTGTTGATATGGGTTTCATAAAAACTAAGGAATATTATGAGGTATCTTCTAGAGATATAGAATCAGTAAATAAATTTATATTCAAGGCATGAATTATGAGGTATTAAGTTTTGTAAACAACTTGGTGGTGGAATAACAGTGAACAATGGGTTATTTAACTCAAATTATTTAGATCAAAAATAAAGCAAAATATACTTTATATGTAGGGGTGTATGGGGCAATACTAACCTAAGGTGAACTAGATCAAAAAGTGTAAAAATAGGGAAATGTGGGGTGGGAATTAAGGTTTATGAACCAAATATGGATGAAACCCTTTTAAAATAGAGATTTCATTATGCATTGGGCAAGTAGTCAAAGAAATAATTCTTGTTGAAAGTGATTGTTAGAATACAAAACAACAAAACACAATCAAGAGTCAAAGTAAACTAGATAGTAGAATTTAATGCTCACAATCAAAGTTTGTTTTGTTCATGAGATTGTAATCACACTCTACAAAGGGTGATTCTGATTATAAAATATAAATAATTAAAATTAGATATTGCACAATATGAATAAATGCACCAAATAACACTTCTATGTAACCCAAAGACTAAAATATTAGAATAATGTAACTTTTTCAATGAATCACAAATTTGGAGAAGAATCGAATATTGCACATCTAGAGAAACTTGTAGAACAATCCTTAGAATTTATTATTTATCTTGATAGCCAAAAATTCTCCTCCATTTTTAATTTTAAGGATAAACTTATATATAATCTTGTGGAGGGGTTGGCTTATCCTCCAAAAAAGTCCAAATTTACATTGTCTAGTAGTAGATTGTATATCAAAACTCATGCAGATGTGCATGTATGCAAGATATGCATATAAATAAAATCCCTTATCCAAAATTTATTAAATATAATACATTTATTCTAAATTATATATGAGACTATGAGTCTTAAATTAATATTAAAAAAAAATGAAAATATGTATCTCTAAGGTGGTGATCTAGAAAAGGAAAATGATTACATATTGGATGTTAGATGGTAGCCATTATAATTACTTGAGGAATCAAAAAGGGTCCCATTAAATTAAACATTATTTCATATCTAAGGAATTAAAATATTTTTTATTACATGTCAATAATTTTATGAGCTAACACTTATACTAATGTGGGGATAGTTATTTCTAGTGAATCACTAGGAGGTTGAGAAAGAAAAAACTCTAATAGATGAAATAAAACTTAAGTTTGTATTGTCAATGTTGTTGTTAGTTGAGTAAAGAAATTATCCTAGTAGCCTCCTTATTATCCTTAATTTTTTTAAATAAGTAATAATCATCCTCAAATTATTTATTAATAATATCAAAACTGATCATATAAGGTTTAAATATCTTGCCAACTTCACCCATCAACATTATGTACCTAGTTTCAAAGGATCTAAATTTAGCTCTGAGTGCCTCTACCTTTGTTGGCTTGTTATTCATAAAATTTATCAAATGTAGAATACATTCATTATTCTTGTAGACCATCCCTTTAAATTATTTCTTAATTTTTTTTTGTAGTTGCTTTGAGAAGTTCTTAAAATTTGGGTCTATTTATAATCTATCTTGTGAATGTTATTAAACTTATAACCCTCAAATATTTTAATATTTATATGGCCTATTTTTCTTGGCCTACAAGTTGTGTCACCAAAACTTTCAATTATGTATACCAATTGGAGGCACTATCTCTCTTTGGAATTACATAATTTAAATCCCACAATGCATCCTAGGTAGTAAGCAAGTTCAAATGATCATATGCATTATTATTTACACATTTCACCAAGAAGTTGAGCATTTTTGCAAGTTATTTTAATTAGTTATAAAATTATATCACCTTCCCCAATTTGGGTTGGGGTTCACCCATAGAAGTTCTAATTGTATTCAAAATATTTTACAACCTAGTGGATGCACTTTAGACATTATCCACAATTTCCTTCAGAGCTTGATTAATTTAGATTTTAAAGATCCTCTATTTGGATTAATCTTAGCTTCTATACATTTATTTCATTTTTTATCTGGTTAATTACACAAAAGGATAAAAATCCTCTATATATTCAGTGGGGTCATTGGGATTTATCCTCTACTTTTTTGCCAAGGGGAATATATTTTCTCTTTATTCCAAAACTATTTATTCCCTTGTGTTATTATCTACTCCCTTTATCTTCCTTTCCATATAAATTGTACCACTAAACTTTTAAAAATGAGTGGATACTATGGGAAAATCTATTAGGACCATGCCTTTCCTATCTCATTTTCACTCTTGTAATTATTTGACCCATTGAGGTATAATGAGTTCTTGATATTCAAGATGTCTAGCCTCTACAAAGGTAGAATGTGGAGTGATTCCTAATGATAAAAATGAAGAACTTATGTGGATTGGTAATTGGTTTGGATAATAAAATACTCTATACCATATTGAGACTCCTCTTTGAGGTGTAGTTTCTACCACACATTTTGATTGGCCCAATGTTTTTGAAATGACCATTATAGAGGAGTGTAAACTATGGTAGATATAGATTTAATTGAGTTGAGGCTTTTTGAGGGATAAGTGGTTGTCAAGTATCAAAAATGGAGATAGATAATAAATCGTTAACATTCACTCTCTTTTTGGCAGTTATTATGTAGGTTATAGTAGAAAGAATCGAAGAATAAACAAGATCAGTGTATTATTGCTCTAGGGTTTGATCTCTACTATGATCATATAGTGGCTTGGTTTTTATTAAATATTTTTGAAAATAATATAATGGGGAACTATAAATAATATATCTTTTGGAATATATATTAATAATATTAGTATCCATAATTATAAGAGAGTAAATAAGAGAGTAAAATACCTTATTAAAGGTCTACCTTTCTTCTTTGATAAGAATCTACTAATCTTGTGTACTAGATAAAATTTATACTTATTCCAAACTTCCCAAGCTCATTAATTTTGACCTTTCTATTTATTATTCTTATGATTCATATTAAACCTTTGTGTCATCCAAATCCTTCTCTACTTCATAGTTTTTACATTTTCCTCTCCTCATCTATGGGGCAATACACTAGTGAAACTATGTCTCCATGTTCTTCCCTTAGTTACTCATCAAGAGTTCTTTATAATATATATTTCCTCTAGCCTCTTTACAAACTCAAAAATTGTAATAAATACCATCATAATATATATATATATATATATATATATATATATATATATATATATATATATATATATATATATATATATATATATATAATGATGGTATTTATTACAATTTTTGAGTTTGTAAAGAGGCTAGAGGAAATATATATTTCATTTGGTGAGTGGTTATGGAAGAAATAAGAGATGGAGGGGAAAGTGAAACCCATGAGGGAGCCTTAGTATTGGGAATTACTACTGTAGGTGGTGAATCAATGGTTTATGGAAGGAAAACCATTAAAATAATAAATGTTTGGGAGGTTTTCCCAACACTCATTATAACTAGTGAAGGTAAATGTGTTAGAAGTGTTTAAGGGGAAAGAGGGGTAAATGGAAGGGATGCACAATAACTCTGTATAAACTTAAGAGGACTTACTTGTGTGACTGTAGTAAGTGAGTCCATACATACCCAATAAAATTTACCTAGTTCTCTATCTAGAGGAGGTTTTTGTTTCTAAGGTGCTAGTAACTAGATGAGTGGGAACTAGATGAGGGCTAGGGAAACCTTTGAAGATATCCTTTCTGATATGAAGATTCACCTCCCTTTTTATATTAGGCTTCCCTTATGATTTATTATCTTATTATTATTTAGGATAGGGAGTATAATCCTTTTAATGAGAGATTTAAGACTATGGTTGAGGCCATTGATGACTCTAGGCCTTTTTAGCCTCTTCCACTATTTCATTTGCTCATTCCCTAGCATTTTTCAATCATTTTAGATTGTTTGAGTAATTACCATTGGAATATTATACATTTTAATGTAACTCCAAAATTAAAAATAATCTGAACATTGATTAAGATAGCATCATGCTCATATTATTTATGACCATATTTGATAATGACCTTGTTCTTCTCTTTAAGGTGTTTAAGATAACTCTTGATTCTTTCCTTGGGGTCCCAATCTCTATATTGATATAATTTTAGGCCATAATGGACCTTGGAATTTACCATTGAATTTAGATGTGCGCTTACTATAAATTTAAGTTATCCAATGATTAAGGGAATTTCATGATAATAAGCTTGGTGCTTAGCACCAAGATCCTCATCCACACTTTTGTATAATTAATGTGTAATTTCTTGTTCATCCACTTCATTTGGGATGTGGTGTGGAAAAAATAGTGGAGGTGATTTGGTCCATTCAATTATAATAATAATACAATCTAGGTAGTACCAATAATAAACCATTTTTGAGATGCTCCTTCTTATGTTTTCAAATAACTGGGCATCTATTTTCTATAGATGGCCTAATAGACACAAGGATGAATGTGTCCAAAAATTATACTAATTTCATTCCTAAATTTATAAGTATGTAAGAAATAATAATCATCACAAATTATATTATCTAGGTACTATATAAAGGGTTACCATGGTTCTCTATAAGATTTGTGGACCATTTCTATTACTGCATCCAAAAAATGGGACATCATATAAAAATTTCCATCAACTAGCATTTGATCAATTTTTAACATTTATCACTTTAAACTAAAATTTATAACCTCTCCTAGTGATACAATATTTTATATGTTCAAGATAATATCAAGTAGGGGTACCCATTCTACCTATACATAGGTGGTACTATGGAAACCATATAACCTAGTCACAAGTGTCATTTCTATCCCAATGCTTGGTCTAAACTTAGTTATGGGATTGGAGGAAATGTTCCATTTTATGCTTAATTTCTCCCTTTTTCAACCATTTTTTAAATTTTCCATCCACTATAGTTTGTTTCATCCAAACATTGGCTGAAACTTGGTTATAAGTGACCTTGGGCATTGGAAGACTGAGGTGACTTTTGAATGCATCTTTAGAAATACAAGAAACTAAATTCCTAAAATATAAGATGAAAAAATATCCAACTTAAGCACCATTTAAAAAAATCATGGAGTAATTATATAAAATGACTTACCTTAAATTTTATTGCTACATTATGTAGTCCCACATTATTAAATGACAAAAACTCATCAATATATATTCATTCCTCATAGGATAAATGATCATGTAATGAATATGGAACTATGGCATCCATTACATACTAGATAGATGAATAGAGATTAAACTTGAAATCAAGTGCATTTTTATGAAACATAACGTCCAAATACTCCATTCTAATAGTAATGGAGTATGAAGAAGGGGCTTGGTTGTGAGATAATTTTGGAGGATCCATTTTTTATGTTGTGAAATTATGTAGGATTTATTTTAGATTGAATAATAAACTTGTAAATTCAGTAATGAAAACTAGGGATTTTGGTTACTTGAGAACTCTAATTTATAATATGTATCTTATAGATTAATAGCAAAGTGATTTGATGTTTATTCAAATTTTGTATATATTTCAAAAATATGAATCATAAATGCATAGTTCATGTGACATTAATTTAAATAAAGGATTTTTATTTATTTCCCATTTTGATTTAAAAATTTTGGTCAGCTTTGGTGGGTTTATTCCCCATATATCCTCTAGTTGTGCATTAGTTTATGTCTAGTTTTAAATCTTTGCATATGTACTTAAACCATTTTTTCATTATATTGTTCCACTTGGAATGATCTTGTTTACCCAAGTTATTTAACCTTATTTATACTTTTTATACTATTTTGGATATGAATCAATGATATTTTAGAACTTATCATGATCTTAGTTTCTCAAATCTCCCTAAAATTTAAATTATGTACCTCTTTTGGGAAGTTTTTGTGTGCATGAGATGGTGCCACATGGAGTAATCATAGGGCCCTAGGGAAATGTTGTATTTTTCTTATGTGCCTTCCTTTTAATAAGTCTCAAGCTTTCAAGATGATGAAATATGGACAACTCTCATCAATTTAGAGAAACCAACACTCTAGATATGTACCTTTAAATGACGACTTCTAGGTTGATGAGATTATGCCACATGGGCATGTATTATTAAACATATACTTAAAACTTTTGGTGTTATACCAGATCCTAGTTTTTAATATCATGCCACATGTATGGATCTCATCGACTTGGAGACTTATAACTTTTGAAATTTATAAGGACACTTAATCTTGGGCCCCATGGTGTAAATCAATGGTGTTAGATCTAGCATAAGCATTGGTATCAAAGAATTTCTCTAGTCCTTTATATTATTGTAAACACATGGTCACAAAGAGAGAGATAAGGTTTAATATTTATTTCTATTTTAGAGAACCCAAAAGAGTGTCATTATTATCAAGAAATGGTGCCACTACATTCTAGGAAAGGAAACAATTATTCATTCAGACCAAAATCCACTTCAATTCATGTAGATGCAAAAAAAATGAAGAGAATGTGTGGCATATGAAATGGATAAATTATCTTCAAAAATTCCATCTCATGATCAATAAAAATAAATGGAAAGACAACAAGGCAAAAAATTACCTTAACCAATCACTATTCAACAACCTCATCATAGTGATAAACATGCATGGCCATAAATTCATAGATTAGGTATATGTCTACTTAGCTAACCAAGACTTCGTAGCAACTTACACTATCCTAGCATAAGGGAAACAAGTTCATGAGTTATACTTATCTGATCAACTTATCTATAAGCTCATACATCTCTATGTTCCTAATGGCACACCTTATCAATGACTAATATGATAATTAAATTATGCCAAGACCTTAGGATACTTAAACATGACAAAGACTCTAGTTACATTATAATCAAACTTCTACTAGCCACAAATTCAAACAAATGTGGAACACCACATAAATTATTGCATTCCTTGTTACATTACCAAGCCTGTGAATAAGAATTTAAGACTTTACACACCTCTATTAGTTCCGTCCTAGCCATGGGAATCTATCATCATGTATTTCATGATTAGGTTGCCTATGATGAAATACCAGCATGATGTGATGTTTGTTGCATTAGATAGGTTTCATACAATGGATGTCATGGTCTCTTAAAATAAAGACATTCACATATCCAGTACTACATAGTATTTATTCAACCATGTTTGGGTTCATTTTTATATTCTAACATCCATCATCTTTGATCAAGATCCATGCTTTGTAAGTCAATTTTGGAAAGCATTATGGGATTGGATGGGCATGCAACTAGAACAGTCAATAAATTTTCATCCACAAATAAATGGGAAAAATAAAGTGGTCAATCATACACTTATTCATATTTTGTGAATGTACACCCACACACATGTTCACACTTAGGATGAAAATCTCTTGTACATTCAACATGCCTAAAATAGAGTCTTCCATAGCTCTATATGTTATAGTCCATTATATACATGTATTTAGTTTCAACCTTAAACACCTATAGACATATCCTACCATACACCATTTCTCACTGAGTCACTCACATAGGAATGGGAAGTGGAAAAAGTTGAGAAGTTTCTATAACATATCTAATCTATTAATTAGTAGGCTTAGTGGATCATCTCTTGAAAATAAGAAGCATACAAGGTGTACCATGATGTAAATCACACACCTCATGCATTATATGTTGGTGATAAAATGTGTTTGTACCCTTAAAACAAATGCTTCAATAGTCCACAATGAAAGATCAATCCTCTACACTATGTTCCTTACACCATTTTGTGCACAATTGATGCGGATGCCTTTGTTATCAATTTGGTTCAATATTTTTACATGCACATAGTATTCAATGTGGAACTTATCAAGCCTTAAAATCCACTACTTATTAATCCATATGTGATAAAACACCATTATAATTTTGATCCTAAAACATTTACACCCCATAGATAAGGACTAGATCATCAAAGTGATAAACACACACACCTTCCATGACATATAAAAAATTTTAAGTGGTAAATTTTGGAAAATATGATGATAAAGATAAGTGGTATACTTCTCAACAAATTTGAGTGTAGTTTTCTTATATACACACTAACATAATGGATACCATTGATATTCAAGAAAGGGTGAATGATATGTGTGCAACCACTACATAGCTGAACACACTCCTCATTTTTTCTATTATGTAGATCTCACACCTCTCACATAATCATGTGTACTCCTTTTCTATTATTTTGTCTCAATATTATGCACAAATTATATACCTTCCCACATAATTTCATGAAATGTTCACCTTAAATCATAGTCTATGAAATTCACACTACACATCCCCATACACTTCACGAGAATCTACTCATAGACTCAAGGTATCCTTTGAACCCACCTTAGAAAAACCATGTATCAGTTGGGCTCAACCATGTGATTCAAAATGTGGCCCAACTATCCATTAGCTACCAATCAAGGATCATAGGATCATGAATTATTGTAGACAATCTAGATATTAAATGTTCAAAAAATTGCCAACTACCACATCTGATAGAATATCAATGCACCTATCAACATCCTCCTTGGTAGCTATATAATATTTATTATTGATTTTTTATTATTCATGTTTAATATGTAACATATTAATCTAGCCAAATAACTAACAACATAACCAGATCAATGCCATTTACATTGTCATAACATAATTAGCTTTCTCTGCATCTACTTTGTATACATGTATTATATAAATTATAGTATATATTACCTATTCTTTGATTTATGAATATAATTTAAATTTAATGTAAGGTTTTAATTATATTTAATGTGTGTTTGATTATTCTATCTAAATATTATTTGTGAATTCTCTCTACATAACCAAACTTAGTTATCCCCCACACACCTAGTCTTGGGCCCCATGGTATAGATCACTAGGTGTGTGGTTAGATATAACCTAATATAGCATTGAGACTACCATTATGACCTTTTCCTATTTGTCCAGATAACTATAACATCTACTATGCTAATGTCCTTATTATATCTAAATATTATTTGTGAATTCTCTTTACATAACCAAACTTAGTTGTCCCCCACACACCTAGTCTTGGGCCCCATGGTATAGATTGCTAGGTGTGTGGTTATATATAACCTAATATATCATTGAGACTACCATTGTGACCTATGCCTCTATGGTTAAGATAACTCTTACATCTACTGTTCCAATGTACTTATCTCTTAGCATTACTTCTAATGCTTCTTTTGGTTTGAAAAACATTATAATAGAGAGGGCATGTCAAATAGGTACAATAATCCTTCTAATGAACCATTAGTAATGTTGTACTTGGTGAATGACATATAGTAGTTTGTATATCATAGTTTTAAATATAATTCATAGCTTAGACACTCTCTATAAGATCATAAACTCTTCATAGGCTTATAATTCATTATAGGGAGGCTTGACCATCATATTTAGGCCTTGTTAGTCACTGTTAAATTAAAAATAACAAATCAAAGTAACTAACGGTTAATAAAAATATATATGACTCCAAATTATCTAGTAATCTCTATTTAGACTTATATTTCATACCAACCAAAAATATCAAAAATGGAATTAAGTAGCAACATGATTGACATTTAATTTTATTTGGGATATGTGCTTATACTAAATTTAAAAAAAGATTATGAATTGTGTTTTACAAATTGAAGACCAATTTTGTTCATTATTTGAAGGATTATGGGAGGCACATTAACTACATATCTATCCATATTTTAATTCCTTATATGGATTATTAGCAGTGTGTGAACACTAATTTACACATACTTCTAGACTCATATTTTAATGATATAAGGAGTAAATTCAATTACTATGATCACAAATATCAAATAGTAATTACATTCTACCAAATATCCATCAGTTGATGAAATTATTTTTAATGTCATGTTCATGGTTAACAAAGTGGTAAAGGAGGATATTTTTTAATGTCATAACTATGGTTAATTCAATGGTAAAGTACAATATTTTTAATGAAACAATGATGGTTAACTCAAAGGTAAATTATTAAATATTTAATGTATTTCTTCCATTATTGACTTTTTAGGTCCATTATGGTATTTTTATTTTTAGATATATATGTGGTGGCATGACCATTAATGTGTTCAAGAAAAAATCTAGGTATATCTTAATAATATTGGGTTGTATTTTATATTTATGGGTTATATCATGATATTTATTTATGCATTTATATTATACTAGCACTTTTTTTCTTTAACCAACTATTATATACACCAATTTTAGTTTCAATTTAAATGGAAACCTATTTTTTTCTTATCAAATTTAATCCCTTCCCCAATACATACATACACACACGTGTGCATGTACACACACAAGTGATCTTTCATTTTAGTTGAGTCATTTTTTCAATAGTTCACATATTTGTAGGATGTTTTCATGATGACATACATCTTTATTGAGGTCTATAAAACTACATCATCAAACAATCCCAATTTTTATTATGTTTAATGAATGTCTGTAGCTTATTCCAAATCTTACATTTTATTAAAAATCACATTTTCATATTTTTTCATGGATTTACATTTTATAATTAAAATTGTTCAAGTTGTCCAAATTTGGATTTACATATTTCATTGATGGACTTACTAAGAAAGCATTGGATAAAACATACTAGGTTAATATTAATGGAAGTTATGTTTTGTATTTATGGGTTATGTGATGTTATTTCTCTCTACAATAATGTTGACCAAAATTGACCTTGCAGGTCAAATTAGGACCCTTGTAGGTAAAAAATTGACCTTTTAGATATTTTATGGGTATAATATTTTTTCATGGGGTATATTATAGGATATTTTATGTCACGTAATGACTTTTTAGCCTTGGTATTGGTCTAATTAGTCAATATGTCATTTTGAGCCATTTAATAGCCATTTAGGGGTCATAAATGCAAGTGGCATGGTTTTCAAGGTGTCCAAGTGTCATAATTTCATTTAAAACATCCAATAAATCAGATTACATATCAATAATGTTATTCTCATCTTAATATTTCAGGTTATCTAACTGAACATCAAGAAATCAAAGCAAAAAGGATAAGTTTGGCACTTGTACAACCCATGAGGGAGTGTGACACATGGAAGAAGGTTGTGAGATATCTATTCATATTTATCCAACTCAATTCCACATTTTAAATTATTTTTAAGTGACAAATTTTTGCTAAAACCATTATACTCCTTTGCCTTTTTAAACACATAGAAGTGGTCAGTAGGTTTATGCTTGGTACAAATAGTCATAGAATTTTTAGGTCAAATGAATTTGGGAGGTGGTATTACACTTAGATATATCTATTTTCATAATAATATTTCAAGGATTGGTTAACCATTCCTTATGAACCATCTCTAACAAGTTGAATGTGTGTTTTTGCTCACTATTTCCTACACCCTATAGGTTTTTCTCTATTTTAGACATGTTCATATAATTAGTTGGTGATGTTGAATCCAAAGTATTTTGGATATCTTATAAAATTATTTTAATTCTAGTTTTCATGTTTCATAATGTTTTGATGGACAAGTTGTCTCATGTTGCAGGAAGGTGTCACCATTGTGAAGCTTCAGTCAAGTTCTTCCTTGTTATAGAATGTTGGTCTTATACAGAGGTATCATGTGAATACAATATGGTTTTCCATAGGTATAAAGTCCATATTATCACATATTTCCATTTTTGGTTTCATAACACCATGTTTTGATCAAATATTCACTCTTGCCTTTCTCATAGTCAAATCTTCACTCACCTTCACTTGTAGTCACATGTATAAAGCATGTTTAGCATGTTCATGGAGTTTTAGTGAGGATATATTAACTTATTCAAGGCATAAATAACTTAAGAGAGTATATTTTAAGTTTTTAAGAGGATGTAGGTTGGTTTCAAGTTTATACACCAAACTAACTAGCCACTAGACACCATTGTTTGCCTTGTAACAGGTGTTTGCAAGAGGATTTCATGATTGGATCAGATGTTTTGAAGATTATTTAAAGATATCCACAAGTAAAAACATGTATTTTATGGATTTAAATTGATTTTAAGTTGTTAATGAGACCATTAATTAACATATTCTATTTGATTTCATGCTCGCTACCTGCATACAACCCATACACACCTACAAGAGCTTCCTTGATGATGTCATGTTGAGATGGAAAGTTAGATAGGTGTTTCAATATTTTAAGAATATTAGGAGTCCATTTAAATAATTGGTAAAATCATATAATTTATCATAAACCTACACACATTACATACTTCCCAATTTTGCTTTACTACCTGTATATGAAAATTCTCACCTACAGGTGACATTACAGAGCCTTGAACGTACATGTATGGAATATTAGAGCATGGTAAGGTTCTATTTCATATCCTATCATATATTAAGATGATTTAAGACATATTTTAGGTGTGATATTGACAAAATATATTTGTAAACCATGTTCATGGATTCAAGAACTGAGTTTAGGGTCCTTTTCCCTAAAACAAGAAAATAAAGGTTTAAACCATTTTGTGGATATATTATAAAGGTGTTGTCAAGAGTTTTGAAGCCTTTAAATACCATTTAATTATTTACCCATAATAGGAGAACAAATTTAAAAACAAATAAGGTGATTTGATAAAAAAAAAATTCATGTTAGAGGAGCTCAAAGATGCACCTTAGATCACTAAATTTAGGAAGTATTATCTACAAGTTTGATCCTAAAAGAACCTCTTCACCTAATGTTGTAAAAGTAGACCATGAAAACATATGTGAATGGTTAAAAATGGTTAAATTGACATTTATGATCTAAAATATCATCATAAGGAGATGATAAGTAGTGTTTTTCTTCCCATATACACCTGCAGGTGTCCCACCATTTGAGAATGCACACCTACAGCTAATTGTAGATGTATACAGTATATAACAAAGGTTTAGGCATAAAGGTAAAAAATTTGTTAACATAAATTGAATTATAAAGGGATAATAATCCTCTAAAATAAAATGTGGCATAAATTTCAAATGATAATGCCAATCTACAAGCCTTTTGCTTTAAGAAAATCAACTTTTGTTGACTATTACAAGTAGTAAGTAAGAAATAGTACCTTCAATGTTGACAATGTATAAAGATGAGTCAGATGACCTAAAAAATTTAAAATGAATAAAATGGGTTATAAATAGGTGTTTTACATTTTATTTAAGCTCAAAAATGTAAAGTAACCTATAAGTAGACCCCTAGTATAGAAATAACATAGTCAAAAGTGAGACTCAATCTCAGCTAGGCAAAGTGTATGGAAAGGTACATGGAAAGTTAAAGTGATGGGAAATTTTATAATATAATAATTATGTTAAATATTTATATAATTCTTAATAATTTAAAACAAATATAAAGAGACCTCTAAATATGCATGAACATAGTACACAAAGTAGAATTCCAATACCCAGTCCACCTTCTAGGAGTCTATTTTTGGTTTTGGAGAAGTTGAAGGGTAAAATGACCTAATAGAGGGATGAATTATTATGTATGGTGTCTAAATAACTTTAATAATACTCTATAACATTAACGATTATTTTATATAATAGGTAAGTTCCCTCTATTTTGTCTCAGACAAAGGGTACTCCCTATGCACACAAACCTTCTAGACTTGACAAGAAGAAATGAAAGGGTGGACAAGGATATGGTTGAACCTTTAAATAATGTGTATGAAGATTTAATACACCTCAAAAATCATGAGTAACCTTTATAATAAAGTATAATATCAATAGGGTATCTCAGACCCTTAAGTATGCAAGTAGGCCTGTCAAGCATAGTTTAGGACTAAATCCAAATGGAGAACCACTTTAACTTATAATATGGGGTAAACATTATAATGTATTAGATAATTTATATGGGGGAAAAATAGAGGTATATAATCTATTGGGATGCTAGGTAAATCCATTAAAAATTCATTTTGGGCTTTAAGATGTAGACAGGCTATTAGTCATGGTTAGGCCTAGTTCCCAAATGAGAAGTCATCTTCAATTATAACATGAGGTAAAAATCCCAATGGATTTTGGCATGTTTTAATGGTCATTAAATGTGTGTTAAATATTTAAATTTGTTAATTAATCACAAGGAGGGATAATTTTATCTCAAAAATAGTCCAAACCTACAAGAAAGAGAGTAACAAGCTTGATAGGAGTTGTTTTGAAGCTCACATATATTTTAATGTTTTTAATGGATACTTAAGGGGATAATATGATCCGGATAAGTTCCTAAAAAACCATTTTTTGGTATTAGTTTCCATATATAACATTCCATATTTATGAATGAAGATTAAGGTTTTAAACTATCTAAAACCCTCTTAAACCCTTGTCTAAACCCAATGAAGGAAATTAAGGAGTTAATGCACCAAAATGTCATATTTTTCCTATAAAATGGATTAGATGTTGTATAAGGTTCATTCAGGTTCCCTACCATCAGGATTAGTTGTATAGAATCTTTATAGATAGGGTACACAATTGTTCTTTTTAACTATTTTGTTCATTGTGTAGGTCCTATGGGTTTCAAGAGATGAGATAAAGTTTTAGATGAATATATATACTTATTATAACTCCTTATATCAATTTAATGTTCCATAAAAACTCTTAAGTGTGTTTATAAATAGAATCATCTCAGCCAGTCAGATCTGACATAGTGAACATGATGGTGAGAAGTGTGAGAACTTTAATTAGATGGATTTTTAAGGTTTAACTGAGCATTATAAGGCCATAAATGGTCTTTAAAAGTGTAATTTAATTATTTTATTTTATTTAAATGATAAATTAAACCCAATTTTGAGGCCAAGTGTGAAGGGTGATTAAAAAAAGACTTTTTTAGACTATAGGTAGTGATGGCTCACTTCTAAGAGATTCTAGATGAGTAAGATTGCAACCAATACATAGAGAGGCATGTATAAAATAATTATCTCTATTTAAAACCATTATACCTATCCCTAATCAGTTTTTGTATGTTTAAATAGGGATAAATCATGAAGACAACTTTTTAAGCCAACAAAGGAAATTTCATGCCACTTTTCATGAGTTTCATGACTTGGAAATCCACTTGTCTCTTTTGATATTTCATGGTCTATTTTAAATCATCTTATAATTCACAAATAAATAATTTTATTAGCTTGAAAAGTTTCCTTGTGCCCTTTAGACTTTTTTCTTCTCCTCTCTCTCTCCTAAGTTTTATAAGAACTAGCCATTTTGGCCTTTGTAAATTATGCTCCACCTGAGTATGGGGAAACCTTGCTCATTTGAATACCATGGATCAATAAATAATACTGATTTTTACCTCTTCCATTATTATTCATAGTGTGTTTTACTTTGATGATTGATCTTACTTAGTGATGACTATTGTTCCTTAGCATGTTGTGTCATTCTTTCACATATTTATAGTTAGAAAACTTCTTTTTGCATGTCATGTGAAGTGTTATATGAATTTTCAACATTGAGAAAGTTATCATATTAAATAGTGTCATTTTATACCTCTTGTCTAGTCCTCCTAGCCTAAACATTCACCATAACCTCATAATAAAATATTAATGTGAGAAGATGCAGATTGGAGAAGTGTATGTTTTGCTAATCCCTTGCTCTCATGTGTAACATGTAGCTGGTTGGTATTCATCAAAAAATTTGGTGTATCACATCCCTTAGGATATTTTATTTTCAGTTTTCTCTCATTTTTCCCTTACAATCATAGGTGTAGTAGTGGTCTACAAGTGGTACGCCATGGGGGCTAGTCAGGTGTAGAGATTCACCTCATTCTTAGGCTACCCACAGCTTAGATGTGTTTCAATTATGACACTTAGATGAGGAGATATAATACATCTCCTCAAAGGGTTAAAAACCAAGTGCTAACAAATAACATTATACTACCAACTTTATTCCATAACTTACTTTTATTATCGACACCTACTTTTGGATGCACTTTTTAAATAAAGTGAAACCTAGTTTTTTTTCCATCAAATTTAAGCCACACACACACACACACACAATAAGTGAGCATGCCTTTTCTTCAAGTCATTAAATTATTCAAACATTTTCATGGTGTGTGTATGTTTTTAGAATTAACATACATATCTACTAGGGTGTACACAAATACATCATCAAATGGTCCAATTTATAATATTCCCTAGTGAATGTCCATAACTTCTTTCAAAACTTCCATTTTAGTAAAAATACTATTTTTTATGATGAATTGGATTTACGTTATCAAAATAGGGTTACCATTTGAAACCCTTATATCTCCATCTAAACATATGTTTCCCTTATAAGATAAAATTGACCATTCATTTTGTTTCTAAATGTTCTTATGCCTTACAAATTATTTTATAGTCATCATACGTGTATATCATAACCTACATAGTTTCATTAGTACAAATACTACTTTGATCAGTTACCTTAGATTTACATTGTCCAAAAAGGGTCAAAAATTGCAACCCTTGAATCTAATTCAAGGGTTAATAAAGTGAAACATAAATATTTTACCATCAAATTTAAGTCACACACATGTGCACACACACTTGTGGATAATGTCACAATTCACATACATGTGTATGAGTTCCTACATGACTACATCATCAAATGATCCCAAATATGACTCCATCACATTCATACATTTTGTTAAATAATTCACATGAATTTTGTATACTTCCATAATTTTCATACATTTAACCACATAATTCATAAGTATGATTTATGCTCATGTTTTGTCTTTTAGTTTCACCCTTTAAGGATGTGTTTTAGGTTTTCTCACTCAATTAACACAATGAGAACTCTCTAAGGTTGTGTGTGGCCTATAAATAAAGATAACCTCTAGAGAGGGTTGGTTCCATTGATGTTACACCTATATTATCACTACACCTACTCAAATTTCAAAGAAAATGGAAGGAGAAAAATAAAATAAAATAGGAAAAGGGGTGATGCATTAAATTTTAGGTGTCTTCCTGTGGTTTATGATTTGATAAAAAATCTAGAACAAGGTTGAATATAATCACACAACTTAAAATAGATATCTAGCATAAGTATTTCAATATTGAGGTTGCATTTGATACATTTATTAATAGGGAAAATAAAGAGGCCTACAATGAAACACTAATGAAAATTTTTCTCACTTAACATTTGCATAAATACTTAATACACAACATATGACCTAAAAATAGATAACTTACTCACAAATAGTGAATAAGGAAGAGTAAAAATTCAAGGAGATTGAACATCAACACTATCATTCATCAATAATTCACCATGAGTACACTAAATATGAGATGAAGAGGAAAAAATTAGTGTGAACTCACTTAAAAATAAACAACAAGAATAAATTTTAGCATGGCTTAACCATACTTACTTGGAAGATCCATTTATAAGCCATCATAGACCAAATATAGAATAAATGAGAAGACACACACACACACACACACACACACACACACACACACACACACACACACACAGAGAGAGAGAGAGAGAGAGAGAGAGAGAGAGAGAGAGAGAGAGAGAGAGAGAGAGAGAGAGAGAGAGAGAGAGAGAGAGAGAGAGAGAGAGAGAGAGAGAGAGAGAGAGAGAGAGAGAGAGAGAGAGAGAGAGAGAGAGTCATCTATCATGAAACCAATTACAATTTTAATAAAAGTTGAGAAAATAGTCCCATTATTCATCCATAAACATTTTTTTTTTCTTGGCTTGATGATGTCATCATGATAGGTGGTGTATAAGTTACTCTTCAACTCCTATGACTTATCTCTCTTCACTTTAAACTATCTTTTCTAGGTTGGAGGAGTTACAAGTTGTTATCTTGACACATGACCTACTTGAACTTATTGGAATATTTATACACCATCCTTGAATCCTAAAAGTATCTCATATCTTGGTGATAATTATATTTAATCTTTATACCTCCTCATAATATTATGTTTGTCATTATAACATATAACTTTATATCAAAACTTGTTTGGCCCAAAAGAAAGTGACGAATACAAGCCTATCTCTCATAAAAAGTTTGGTATTATTCTTGAATATTAGCACAATACTATTTTCAACTCCATGTATATCTTTTATAAGATCATATAGCCTCTATCCAATATTATAAACCAACTTCAATGAGTACACATAGTTTACTAAAAAGTGGTTTAGAGAGGATTATGTATTCTTGTAATAGAATTTCTAAGTAGACTTGAGGGTTGTCTTAAGACCTTGTCCATATCCCATGATCTCATAACTAAGGTTGAAGATTTTTTAGGAGATATTAAGATTTTACAAGATCATTTTAAATTTATGGTAATCTTAAAAATTTGATAAAGTGTGTGTGCTCTCTTAAGATCTCTCAACAACCTAACTAGTAGACTGTTTGTGAATAAGCCCTCAAAATACATATGGACATTTGTCTGGGCTTGTATTAGACTTTTATATAATTATAAAATTTTCATTAGATTCCTACATGGATTTATTAAAGTGTCTTTATTCCTTTTTTAACCTTGAGAAGGTTGACAACCTTACTTTTCTATGCAACCAAGAAGACAATCTTCACATGGATTGATTTGGAGACTTTAAATATATTATACCACCATGTAGACTTCTTAAAATGGATTTTTTAAGGTCATTATACCTCTAACCATGATTTACAGACCTCTTAAACTATTTTAAAATACCTTACTCACTCAAATACCTATAAATAAACTCAAAAATGTAGTTTCTAGGCCATTTTCATGCATTTCTCCTTCACACATGCTAAGATTATTGACCTTATAGGTTCCCATGAGATGTGAATAAATCATAAAGCTAATTTAAAGGAATTATAAGTTCATTATAATCATTTAAACCATCATTCTTAGTCATTAAACTCCTTAAGGGTAAAACAAGCAATTTAGGTATACAATCTTCTTAATGATTGTTCATAAAGTTGAACCCCATAATGAAATTAAAAATTTAAAAACATTGGAGAATAAAAATTTATAATCATACCATAATGTAATTCTACCCCATGCATCCACTCAGCCAATTTCCCATGTGATAAAGTTTGTCTTCTCAGGCTTGCAAACCTGTAGGTATGCATTCTAAAGGACTATTGAAGCAAACCATGGCTTCTAATGCTTCATTTTTAGTTTTAAAATCCACCTATATGTTGGTTTCATGTTATATAAGGTATTTATATATTTAAAAAAAATTAACTCCTAAAGAGTCTTGAAACCTAATTTAGCCCATGTTAAGGGTTATTAAGAATTATGATTATTCCATCCCTAATGGCTTTTCTTTTGATGATTTATCTTCATTACAAAAAAATCCAATCACTATAGATACTTTATTCATGGACCCTCAGACCTTTCATGATTCTCTAAACTTTATGTTCAACATAAAAAAATTGTCTTCTCTCTCAATTTTTTGTATGTAGGCCTATAGGTGCTTATTTCAAGCTTGAAATCCATTATAAACCTACTATTTAAACTAATCCCTCTACCTTATACACCCTTGGATGATATTGGTGTAAATATTGATTTTACTTATACTTATTTCATAAAATTTCCTAGGGAGACCAACACAAAGGTTTATAATAGCACTTCACATTTTGTGCAAAAATGTAACTATTATTGGCCACTTTAATTAACTTTATAACTAGGAGACTTATAACTTTTTATAGTATATTTATAATTTTAATTATACACTTAGATTTTTAAGGCAACATGTTTTACTATTCAAATCTTGGAGCTACTCTTATGTCCTCTTTTTCTAGTCATGATCCAACTATAGTTTGTTATATATATATATATATATATATATATATGATGATATGCATGGCATCATGCACTATCTAAAGAATAGGTCATACACCATTCAAGGTGTGACTATTTATCCTAGGGTTATGTATTACACATATTATGGGTGGGCACACAAATATATTCACTCTTAGTGTAGTATTCTCCTTTCTCTTCCCATTCTTAGCCCATCATCCTAGATTATGTTCACAACATATCATCTCAAATCCCTTTCCTAAATTACCCTAGCTTATAAGTTTTGTATACAAGTCAAGGCATTATTCCATCTTGTGTGATTTTTAAAAATAAACATAAGTTTAATATGAGAGGTAGTCACACTAATAGTTCTTAATTACACAAATTTGTAACATGAATATAGTGGGAGATATTTTCTTCCCCATATTTTATTCCCTTAATACTAACCATAACCACTATAATAAATGTCATATTCATTTTAATTTTTGTTAGATATCCTATATTATCCTCAATTGGATGGTTATGTATCTATTTTTCATAGGAATAGGTCTTCTTCGTATTGGTAATTTGTCTTGTCAAGGCCAAATTCCAAACCCTACAACTAAAAACTTTTCATGGCACCCAACTAAACCTTTACATGATGTTATCTTAAGTCATGATGTCTCTTATTTTCTTCTTGAATTCTTTTAAATACTCCTAGAGGTGTCATTGATTCTATTTGTGATCACCATATGTCCTAGAAGTCCTTGCTCTTTAGGTGATGTGCTTGACTATCATAATGCTCATTGATTATCAAGTGAAGGGAGTATGTCTTAGTTTATTGTCATTATCATTTTTCCATTTCAATTGGTGTCAAGTATCATCATGGTATTTGAGAATGTTTAGAGGTCTTTGACAAACAATTCAAGTGGTTTTGTGATATAAAGTGCCTTGATAGAGATGTATGAGAGATGGTAGTTGATAACTCGCTATGAGTTTATTTTGTATATTCGGTATATTCAAGTATGAATGATTTATAAGATTTTAAGGTGTGATGAAGACATATAAAATCCTAATTAAAGCTTTTTAAGAAGGCTATAATGTATTCTTCATGATACTAATTGATAATTATCCTTGTGAAGCTATGTATATTACTTAAAAGAAAGGTTTTGGGTATTCAAATGATAAATTTTGAGTCAAAATTCCACTAAATAATTCATAATACCTTTAATCATCTTCATAGTCATTTCATTACTTTAAGTCAATGTCTTATGTTTAAGAAATGTCTCCTCTACAAGTTTGAAGTGTAGTTTGGCCTCCAAAGAGCTTCCACGAGTGGAATTTATCCCACTTTTTCTCTCGAAAGACTTATTACTTGTGTTAATATGCATTTTGAATATAAATATTCCTCATGTTTCCCTAAAATGGTGGTTTTAGGCTTGAGTTATGGAGAAAATGCAAGATAAAGAGTATTTGCATGTGTTTTCTACAAGATGTATAAATTTGTACAAACTTTTATGTATAGTGGAGATTAGGAGGTTATAGATGGATAAATTAAAGGTGTTTTAGATAATAATAATAATGGAAAAATGATTTTAAATATACTCAAAACTGATCCTCAAACACCATCTAGCTTCTTTTTATCCCACAAGAATCCTTTAGATTTTCAAATGGTATGGCCATGAGAGAGAATATTAAGATTTATAATTATTTGAAGATTAATGGACCTTAAAGATATTCCATGTTTGTTAATTTATATTTAGTTTGGATCTCCCTCCTTTATGAACAATCCTTAACAAGTTAAAGCACTCAGAATGGTTTCTTCATTTAGGCAAGCAACTGATTTTCCTTATTTTCTCTTCTATTGATCATGGTGATAGAAAGATGAACATTTGGAGTTTTTTCCAAGAGCTTGATACACCTTCCCATATAATTATATAACCTAATACCACATGTTTGAGGTTATATTGATCTGAATAACCCATAAAATGTTAATTTATAGTGTGCAAGCAGTGTGGAGAGGTTGTATAGTTCAATGGATGATCCATGGTTGTTAGGTATAATATGATGTTTTATATGAGGTTTCATCCATTATAAAGTGTCCTTAATTAAATTTCTTCAAATTTACTCAAATTCTCATGGATTATAAACTACCAATTTACCCTTAACATCTTCACAGTCTCAATTTAGCATATGTTAAGGTTATTTGTAAAATCCTAGGTTTCTTTTACACTATGTATACCTCATTTAAGAGAATCCAAAATGGTATACCCAATTGAGGAATATGCTTATGTTCACCTTGGATTATTCAAGGCTGTCTTGATAGTGGAATTATACTTCATTTCATCCCCCTATGTTTCATCCCACCTTCACAATCTTTATCACTATCATCTTACCATTTTTATAAGCTTATCACTCCTCTTAGCCTTCCCATACATCCCATTATCATAATATCACAACTACCTTATCCATCCACATCATGAATCCACTATTTTGATTATAAGAAAGGTTTTTTGGGAAACATCATGGTCATGAAAGAATGTTTTCAGCCTTAAACATTGTTAAATGGGGTGAATCATCACCTACAACAAAGGCAAATACAATCAAGAACATTTTTATTGAAAGTTATTAAAAAAAAGAGAGACTAGAGGATATCTCGTTGAAGTAATCTGTTTGAATCATCTCCACAAGTTGAAATGAATAGATGAGAGGTTAATAAACAATGTTTTTTTACCTTCTCAATCTCTCACTCTGTCATTAGTCCGTACACATAATCTAATGACCATTTAAAGTAGTCAACATGAAGATTCTTCAAAGGAGGTCTTGTTGAACAAATTTATTGTGCAAGAAATATAAGGATTGAATGGAGGGTGAGGGTAAAATATTTAAAAATAAAATGTGATGTCATATGTTTACTTAAGTATGTCTTCACTTTATATACTCCAACATAATTGTCCTCAGTCCTTATAGCAAGGTTGACAAGCCTCATTATGACCGAGTTTTGGAAGTGATCATCAAGGCCTTGGTCTTGGGTAATATGAGTAGTGGAATAGACTAAAATGAGTGATAAAATTTTAAATTTTAATTCCTATCCAACTAACCTCATCACTTCGTCATCCTACTATCTCATATAACTATGAGTAAATGACCACCTACAACCATCTTGTCATTTTTTTCATTATGTGATTATGTTGTATGTTGGAGAAGGTCTCATGCATTTGGGGATTTTTATTGAATACAAGTTTTCTTCAATATGTTTTAATTTAATTTGAAATTATAATAAAATAATCCAAAAATATCATAAGTACCCATCATTAGAAATCAAACATAGCTACATAGTCCTTATACTACTACCTATAACTAAGTCACTCTTGACTGCATTTTGAAGAAGATTGGTTTCAAATGGCATAAGATATCAATAATGATCAGGAAGGAGAAGAGGATTATATCAAATTTTGAGGAAGTATAAAATTAATAATTAGGACTTCAAAAAGAGATTTAACACTAATACTCAGGTAAAACATCTAATGTACACTAGGAGTTTTGTGATCAATTAACCACCAATTGACAAAGAAAATCTTGTATGAAGGAGTGATTACGAGTTTTGAGTGTTGTAAAAGGTGATAAATATTTTATTATGTATATATAAAACTAACATATACTCACAATACCTCTAAAGACACCTAAAAACATTAAAAAGCATCCAGAATACACCCACAATAGTGTTAAGCTTGGGTCATGGAGGTATGTGTAACATGTAGAACATATATGTACTTTTGTATGCATTGATAGAATTACCAAAGGTGAAAAAGGGTTTATCAATTTTTTTTTGAGTTTTATAATTTCTAAATAATTGTGTGTTGAATATAACCCATTCCAAGTTTCTATAATGATAGTGTTACCTACATCTAGTGTTGGTAGAGTGTAATCTAGAAGGAGATAAAGAGAGATGGTGCTTTGATAGGGTGCATAGGATTGAGAAGTGACTAATTAAGGATAATTAACATTTAAATAAGTATCATATAACATAAATTAATAACTATCATCAGTTTCATACCTTATTGAAAAGGTGAAAAGAAACAAACTTAATCATGGACCCATGAAGCATACAAACTCAAGTAGCCAACTAGCTAGTTTTAGGAAAAATGAGTTTTTGAAGCACCTATAGTAAAATTTAAGTTATAAAATTTATTAAAAATAGTTTTCATGACTATTTTTAAGTTTCCATGTTATCTACAAGCTCAAAAAAGTAGTGAAAGGATTCACTATTTTGCCTCAGAGCTTCCCTAGTCTGTGACAACCTATGATGAGACTAAGTGTATGAATTGAAGGATTAAGAATAATACAAAGTTTTTGGAATTAATAAAAGGTTTTTAGGAAATAATATATGTTAATAAAATTCCTCATATGTTCTATAAGGTATGAAATACTTATATTTTAAGACAAAATGTCCTTGAGGGCTAGTAAAGAAGAGAGACCTAAAACAAGCATGTGTACTGGTAGTGATGGCATCCATGTGGGTTGAGAAATGTTTGAATACATTAGATAGAAAAAGGGAAGGTTATAATGTTATGGGAAAATATAATGATGATAAATAACTCAAATTAAATAGGGAAAGGATAAAACTCAGTCATTAAGGGCTATACAAGCTATGACTACTTGAATCCCTAGGGTAGAAGAATTTAGGTATATAGAGCATAAGGTGACCTTGGGGTGGACAAAATAATGTTATCACTTTGAGATAATGTTTTAGAAGTTTACATGGGTTTTATGGAGAAAGAACCTCTTAGACCTCAAAACCCCAAACACAAATTAGTAATGTAACTTTATAGGCAACCTCATGAGGTGATGGAGACAAGGGAATTTGAGTTGTTAGAAAAACTATACAGGTGAATAAAAAATGGTAAAAAATGAATTATTTTAAGTTTTAATCCCCATATAATATACAAGTGCCTCAGACCTCAACACTTAGATTAGGCTAATTAGGCTTAAAAGCCTATTTTAGTCCTAGAAGGCTTATACCACCTTTAGACTCTCATAATATTTTTTGACACTTTTAAGAGGTGTGAGAGGTTTATTTAAGGTCTTATTAAATTAATTTAAATCATATAGAAATAGGGGAAAGGTAAATTTGGTCCTTGGAAGCTAACTCAAAGTATGTAGTCCAAGCAGCCAATACGACCCCTCATTTTAGATGCTTGGATATTTCACCACAAGGAGACTTAAAAAAATTTATATTAGTAGTATTTTAGGACCCCTATGTACTTAAGACACATGGATGATTGAGTTTATTTTAGGGGCACAATTTTATGAACCATTATTAAGACTATAAGTAGGTCCACAATGCATGTAAAGAGTTCATGGTCCACTTTCCTACATATGTATCTTGACACACATTTGGCATGGGAACAAAAGATTCTAAATAAATTTAAATATGTATATGGAATAAAGATCCATGTAAAAAAGTTTTGGTTTGGAGGTCTATACTTTATGAACCATCATTAAGATGGTGGACCTCCAAAACCCTTCTTAAACCCTATTATAGACTAGTCTTAAGAAAATTGAAGATTCTTGAACCTGAACACCCATGAATCACTTGATAAGCACATGAACCATAAATTACACTTAGATATGGTCCTCAAAATGGTACCATGTTTTAAGAAACTATCTGAACTTGTCAAAAAATAGTATTTTTGGGGAAACGAGAAGAAAGAGAGGTAAAAGATAGTTTAAGAAGATAACAATCATTAGATAATGAATTTTGACACTTTTATTACATCTTAACTACATTATATTTCTAATTGTCTACTTTTAAATGACTCTATGAGTCTTTTCCAATCACCCAATCTATAAGAGTGAAGGACAAGGTGACCTAGTCACCTAGTTTGATAAGTTTTAAGGTATTTTTTGGACCAATGTTATGATTTGAGGCATATATTTAGGCATAAACCTTAATATTTAATAGGTTTTTAAAGTTTCATGAAATATTTCATGGTCATCAAAACACACATAGTTAGGCCATTAGGCCTAATTGACCTAGTAGACCTACTTGGTCAACAAGGAGACATCAAAGTTGGAATATATAGACTATTTAATGAGTTAATGTAGAATAATAAATCCATTCATAACTTATCCTTAAGTTTAAATCCATGCATAACTGATCCTTATGTGTAAATACATGCATACCTGATCCTTCAAAGGCAATCCATGCATAACTAATCCTTAAGTGGAAATCAATGCATATTTTATGGCCTTAATGGAGGAAGGAGTCATTCGCATAACTTGGTCTTATGATAAAAATGAGAGGTTTTTATACACTATGATGTCCCACCTCTTCATTTCAACACCAAATATCTCATTCAAGGATCATGTAAGAGTATCAAACATGGAGAGATTTTTGGAGAATTATTTATAACTAAAGTGATGTATGAGTTAATGATGTCCATTGATAACATTTTTTATCTCTCCTTCACACCATTATACATTATTATTCTCTCCTCATTATATATATATATATATACACATACATACATTTATATAATATATATATATATATATATACATATACATATATATACATATATATGTATATGTGTGTGTGTGTGTGTGTGTGTGTGTGTGTGTGTGTGTGTGTGTGTGTGTGTGTGTGTGTGTGTGTGTGTGTGTGTGTGTCTGTGTGTGTGTGTGCAGACACACACACACACACACACACACACATATACATAGGATTTATGTCCTTAATTGGGATCCCTCAGGCTAGTATACAAAAACTATGCTGAAATTATAACTTGCACCTTGAGTTAATGAGAAATGATTGTTATAAGACTTCTTCATGGTTGTTATTATGTTATTGATTATTCAATTTAAAATAAATATTATATTCATATTATTTTTTATATCCTATCCTTCACCTAATTTTAGGTTATCATCTTCTACAAGTCACATGAAGTGTTAAGAGATAGAAGTTGTGTTAAAGAGTGAGTGAGCTTGTAGTGTCTTTCATATGCCTCTATTCCTTTACCTTCAATTTGCATACTATTGATGCGATAAAATTGCACCCAGTGACAGGAAGTCAAACTCCTACCTTTTCTCTGCAACATGGAAACTCCTCTCTTGCCTGTGGGATGGTGAAGTAGGAGAGGAGAGTCTCTAGTTAAGGGCTAGCTCCCTTTGATGTATCATTATTTGTTTTAGGTAGTGCAAAATATAGATATATAGATAAACTAGGGCAGAAAAAGGGAGGAAGAGGTAGAAAACAAACTACCTACTCTAAAGAGGTGATACACCAAAATAAGATGACCTTCTCACACCCACTCTTGAATCAGACAAATACATACATACACTCAGACTTGGTAGAAAGACCAGGGTGCAGGAAAATGGCAAGGAGGTTCTTATGAAAACACAAGAATAGGGACTCACCAAGATGTTGTGAAATACATACTATAAATAACTTCCTCTATTCTGTACTTCCAAATAGAGCTCTTTTCCTATCAGCTGCAAAAAATGGTGCATTATGGATAGCTAGTGTGTTGGTGCTTGAACCTGTGAGAGCATTAGAAGACAATGACTGAACACAAATCAAACACTCAAAAAATACACAGAGTATCCATCCAAGAAGAGGTAAAAAATCTATCTTTATTTGATTCAAGTGAAAATTTTAGTAGGGTTGTGCCTTGTAATATTGTCAAAAGATAGATTACAAAATGAACCTAATTCACAACATATATCTAAAAAAGACAAAGAGACTCCTTTGGTGCTTTGTTTGCAAGTGGCCTATCACGTCTTCATTGGGAATAAGAAAAACATTGTTGGTGTGTCATCCTTTTAAAAGAGGCCTGCTGGGACTATGCTTGTTATTTTGTCTTTTCCCATTTTGTCTTACTTGGCATATTCAACCCCTGGGGTGAGCCTTCAGCTGGTCATTTCACTTTCTAGCTCTTTCAAGCAATATTTATTCTTTGTTTTCTTTTAAAACAATGGTTATTCTCATTACAAACTAGCTAATTCAAACTTGACGTCCTCCTTGGACATCCTCATGCCTTGCAAGCTCCTGGCCACTTGCTCTTTCCATGCAGACACCTTTCCTTTCGCCAGTCGGGTCCATGTTGGATTCTCTACGGCCTTCCTTTTCTTGCCTTTGTTATTTTGACGGGTCCTTTGGAAAAGTCCCTGGATGGTTCCATTGAATGTTTTGAACGCCCCTTTATTTTCCATAGACTTGTTGGCTGTTTGACTGCTGACGGCTCTTATGTTTTTCCGCAGACTACCTAGCCTTATCGCAGCTTGCCTTAGATGGTCTGCAGATTATATGCTTTGTGTCAAGCTTTGAAATTCCTACAAACTTTATTTTTGTTAACCCACAAAATTTTTTTTGTGGGCATTTTCCGTGGACAAAAAGTCTGTGGAAATTCTGCTCGGGTCCGTTTGTGTTTCCCCTCTATGGGCTTTTGTCCACGGGCATTTCCCATAGACAAAAAGTCCACAAAAATGTCTCGCCTACCTCAAGCCTTAGTCTTTTCCCGTGGGCCTTTGGTTTTGTCATCTACGGGCTTTGTGTGCGGACATTTCCTGTGGATAAAAAGTCCATGGAAATTCCACCTAGGCTTTTGCCTTTGAATTTGAAAGCTTTGGTCGAGATTTAGCAAATTTTGGCAAATTTGAACTTTAGGCAATAAGACTTACCCAGATTTCCCTTTGAAGTGCCGACCCTCCACTAGGGCAATGAACTTGGATGCTGTATGGATTAGGTTGATGAGCCCACTTAGTTAAACCAAGAGATTAAACCAGGCGAAGGAACTTGCCTTTGTATTTGAACTAGGCCAATTGATGAATTAGGCTAAGCCAATGCTTGAAACGAGACTATCAAACCCTGAAGATGGACCTTGAAAACCAAAAATAACTAGGTTTATATGATAGGTGAAGAAGGTGACCAAAATTTTGCCTGTGGGTAAAATTGGTCAACAAATTGGTGACTCACAGGGGAAGCGTGCCTTCTATGTTGCCTTTGAATATCCATTCGGTGCAGAGTTAGATGGTAACTTTGAAGAGAGTTCACAACAGTGCTCAAGATTCTAGAAACACACCTGAAGCTTTCACCCCATATGCAAAGGGAAACACACAAGGCTAAAAATAACTAATTGTGCAAACTACACTTAGGGAAAGCAAGAAAAGAAAATAAAACAAGAAATCATGTATAACTAAACCAAAATTTAGTGGCAATGCTTCAAATGTATCCCGTTAATTGGGATACCTAGTTCTTCACCGTCCAACCTAGAAAGTTGGAATGCATTATGCTACTTAAACTGAGTGATCATGTAAGGGCCGCTCCACAGAGCATCAAATTTTGCATCCTTTCTAGGCTTAGCTCAGTCTTCATCCCATTTCAAAACAATGTCTCCTTTAGAGAAATCTTTTGATGAAGATTTATTATTGAAGTGTCTTTTTATTTGCTGCTAGCGACTAGACATAGCAGCCATGGCACGGTCCCTTATCTCTTGGAGCTCCATTAGCTCACACAGTCTAACTTCCATGCTGGTTCCTTCTTCTAACTATAGCTGATGGGTGAGATCCAATGTTGGTAGTTCAAGTGAGATGGGAATCCTAGCTTCCCTTCCATATACAAGCGTATATGGGGAATTTCTAGTTGATCTCTTCGGAGTGATTCGGTCAGCTCATAGAGCTATTCTCAACTTGGCATGCCAAGTTCTCTAATTTTCTTCCATGGTCCTCTTTATAATTCTGATCAAATTCTTGTTGGTAGACTCAGCCAGGCCATTCCCTTATGGGTAATAATTTGATGAAGTGCTAAGGTATATACCATACCTTAACATCCATTCACTAGTTTTGGTTCCCAAAAAAGCCAAGGCATTATCTAAAATTATGGTGGTTGGGACCCCAAATCTTGTCACCAAGTCTTCATAGAACTCCAAGACTGTGATTTCATTTGCCTCTTTCAAAGCAATATCCTCCACCTACCTAGTGAAATAATTTGTAGTAGTCAGGACCCATTTGTGTCTAGCACTAGAGGGAGGATTGATCATCCCTATGAAATCTAGGCCCCACTGCATGAATGGTTGCTCAACTTGAATGGGCTATAGAGGCATGGTAGCCAATCGCTATTTTCCATCAAAAAGTGCACACTTCTGGCACTTTCTTACCCAGGCATGGGTGTCCTTGAAAAGAGTAGGCCAAAAATAGCTAGCTCTCATTATCCTTGCTATCATAGCTCTAGGGGTGAAGTGACCACCTGTTGGTCCATCATGGAACTCAGCCAATACTTTAGCAGCCTAGTTTGGGTTAATGCACCTTAGGAGGACCCCAGAGAAGTCCCTCCTAAATAATACTTCATCAACTAGGACATAAGGGAGAGACTGGAGATTAAAATACCTTCTTCCAGTCTTATCAAGACCCTATGGCACTCACCGGTAGTAAGGAAATGTCTCATGTCTAGCGTCTAATCCTTTATGATAGTTGGTTCCTCTACAATGTCTGCATCATGAATTAACAAGCCATCTTTCCTTTCTTGCTTTAAGTCTATAGCCAGCTATTCACATAGGCCTCTTCCTCTCACCAGCTTGGTGATCTTGATGTCTATGTCATACTCCATCACTTTGGTAATCCACCCTGCCCTCTTCTCATTCAAGTCTCGATTGGTCAAAAAATCCTTGACACTAGGATGTGGGACCATAAGGTGAATCCTGCTGTTAGACAACATATGCCTAAATTTCTTCAAGCTCCTCACTACTGCTAGGACTTGCTTTTCTACATATGTGTACCTAACTTTAAAATCTTCTAATCCTTGGCTAAAAAAGGCAAGTGGCTATTCAAGGTTATCACGGTTAGCTTGGGTAAGCATGGTAGATATCACCTCTTCATTGTTGAAAGTATAGAGGTGGAAGTCTTTGCTGAAGTCTAGGCTGATCAAAGTGGGAGCTTGGGTTATGGCCTACTTGATGGCCTCAAATCTGTCTTTCCTTTGAGCTATCCATTTGAATTCCTCACCCTTCTTTAGCATAGGGGTGAGTGGCTTGACAATCTCTACAAAATTTGGAATTAACCTCTGAATGAATTTTATCCTACCAAAGAAACTCTGTAGGCCTTTCTTGTGCTTTGGGAGGGACATCTCTAGGATAGAGTGAACTCTCTCAGGGTCAATAGATAAACCCTCCTTGGACACAATGTGGCCAAGGAGCTTCCCTTCATGAATAGCAAACACACACTTCTTTGGATTAAGAGAGATGCCAATCTCCCTACACCTTTCAAAAATTTGCCTGAGGTGTTCTATGTGTTGGCTCGCTTCCTTGGAGAATATCATCACATCATCAAGGTAGACCAACACATTATTGTTTATCAAGCCTCTAAAAGCCATGTCCATGGCTCACTAAAAGGTAGCACCAGCATTGGATAGCCCAAATGGCATCTTGTTGTAGGCAAACATTCCCTATTTAGTAGTGAAGGCCATTTTGTGTTGATCACAACCTTGCACTAAAATTCGATTATACCCTGAATAACCATCAAGGAGGGAGAAATGTTCACTACCAGTTACCTTTTGAAGGATCTGCTCCATGCTCAGAAGGGGATAGTGATCTTTTAAAGAGACTTTATTAAGGTATCTAAAGTTGACACATAACCTAATCTCCCCATTCTTCTTCCTAATAGGAACAAGGTTGGCCAGCCATGAGGAATGTTTGATTGGAAATATAATTTTGGACTCGATCAACCTAACCAATTCCCTCTACATGAGGGGCTCGATTGTTAGGTTGACAGGTCTTTGCTTCTGTGTGACTAGCCTGGTGCCTTCCTCTAATTTAATGGTGTGCTGGGTAAGCCTTGGGTCAAAACCCTTCAAGTCACTATAATCCCATGCAAAAACATCTGTGAATTCCTGACATAGTAGAATGAAAGCTCACCTTTCTTGAACCATGTAGACTTTTCCAAGTGCAAGCAGCTTGCCCTTGAAGATCTCAACTCTTTCATAATTCTCCTCTTTAGTTGTGATGCATGCTTTTTCATTTCTTAATTAGTCATCTCCATTGAAGATGCTCTCAAGTGTGACCAGACCCTTAGGGAGTTTATTATTCTTCAACTAAACAATCTGATTACTGTATTGCTACTACAACTTCACCTAGTTGAGTGTTGCAAACTTAGCTTCTTCCTATAGGAAGAAAGCTATTTGCTGGTCCCTTTCGAAGACTTGCTAATTTGAAATATTATCTAGGATAGAGGGCCAAACTACCACTTTCAAGTGGCGCAAGCCATAACCTCGGCCTATTTCCTTTGAAATGTCAAACTGAGCACCAATTGCTGCTAGCCTATCCGCCTATTTGTTTTGTTCCCTAGGAATGGAAATGATATTGAAAGCAAGAAAACCTTTTAGCAAATCCCAAATTCTATGCTTGTAAGACTTTAGCAAAGAATTTATGGTTAGATTCAAGCCTTTCACCTGATTTACAACCAGCTTGCTGTCTCCTAGCACTTGTAACTCTTTGATCCCTCTTTTTCTTGCCCATTCCAGCCCTTAGATCAGAGACTCATATTTTGCAACATTACTTGTGCAAGAGAATTGGAAATGAAAAGATAAAAAATACCTTTCCTTTGAGGGAGAAACCAACATTGCCCCACCACTAGCTCCCATCTTACTTCTAAAATTGTCAAAATATAGTTGCCATAAGCCAAGATCTTCTTTGCTTGCCTTCACTATATTAGGCATGAAAGCACCTTCTTCGTGCATGTAGTAGACTTCAAGGTCTACCTCCTCAATAAACTTGTATGGATCATGCTCAAAATTATCATTTCTCTACTCATCCAAGAGTAAGTATGTGACTCCTTCAAGAGCAAAAGATGGAGATTGGTCTGTTTGGGACTCTTCTAGGTCAATGAATGTGTAACTGGCATTTGTTGCCTTGGGCATGTACGGTTATAGATGGTCCTTGTAGATTGGCTTAGACTCAATTTCTACCTTGGTCCCATACTTGGTTCTAAAAACTTGATATGACCAATTCACCACTAGATATCCACCTATCTTTGATGTGAAGTCCTTGGACAAGCAGATTACAAAATAAGGGGGAACATTTGCCACCACTATATCATGGGGAATTGAGAAGGTTAGGCAAGCATGCAATGTTAGGCCTAAACCTTTCACAATTCCAACTATTTTTGCAGGTGTCCCATCTAGCTACAGCACTCCTTTATTCATTTCTTCATATTTCACTCCCATCTTGTCAACAATACACTTGGGCATTACTAAGGTGCTTGCCCCGCTATCAATTATGTAGTTGTGTACCAAGAAATCCCCAATAACCAAGGATACATAGAAAGGGGAAGTGTTTGCTTCTTTCTTTACTTGACCTAAAGTGGGAGGCTATCCATTGGTCATCAAGGCATTATCCATGTTTGTTGGGACAGCTTGTTGATCTAGCTCATGCAGTTCCTTCTTCAATATGTCCTTATGGCTTGGAAGAGACAATGAATCCCATAAAGAGATATTCATATGTAGCTTCTTCATTTGGTCCACTATATTGATTTGAGGGCTGCCTCCCTTCAAGTTTTCTTTGGGGTTAATTCCAAGCTAAACTGCAGGTTGAGGGGCTGAAGGTATAAATGACTGCCTAAAATTTTGGGGCCTTGAATTAGAGTGCAATGGAGGAGGTGTTGATGCTACCTGAGTGGTAGCCTGGGCTTCTATCACTGCTCTTCTTTTAAACCTCATGTTAGCTACAACACAATTGCCCTGATTGTTTGTAGCACGCACATAATTAACTGAGTAAAATTACCCTTCCATATGATTCATGAGAGTGGAATCAGGCTGGTCCTGATTGCTACTCATGTTGGGTTGCATTGAAGGCTCGATTATCTGAGATTGAGCAACTATTTGGTTACCTACATTTTGAAAATAGTTCATCATCTCATTTCTATAAATAACCTATTCTTAACTATATCCCATGGTCGAACAACCTAGCTGCTCTTGCACTAGATTGTTCTGAGTAGGCACCATGACTTTAGATGATGAAGAGGGGCCTGAGTTATAATTTTGAAAAGGCCTGGTTTGAGTGAGCTGACCCTATCCTTGATTATAGCCTTTAAAATGGGGTTTAGGTGCTTGACCATAATGTTGATATCCCAGATTTGGCCAATTACTTTGAGCTTGTTGCCTTTTAAGAGCTACAAGTTCATTTGACATGTTTTACAACAGGTTTTTAACCTCATGAAGTTCATTTGATGGAACAATAGCTAGCTTCTCAATGCTAGGCATAGGGGCTAATATGGGCACAATAGTTTGTATATGTGGCAACCATTTTGGGAAAAGTGGCATGTGGGGTCTAGGGGCAATTTTCCTAGCTTGAACCAAGTAATTTTTGGCTGCTATGGCAATATCATAAGCAGCTAGTAGGATATGTCCTCCCATAGATTGGATCATCATAGTAATATCATTGTTTAATGCCTTTAAATAGTAAAAGAAAGTGTAGCTGAGAGTCGGTCTTACCAGGATGGGAATTCTATCCCAAGTATTTTGAAAATGTGTGTTGAAGTCTTGTATATACTCGTGCGGAGCTCTCTTTATAGTCAGTTGCTCAGCAAGCGAGAGACCATCACTCTTTTCTCCAAAATGATCTATCAAATAAGTGCCCAATTCATTTCAAGAATGTATTAAATTCATAGGAAGGTGCCATACCAGTCAAGAGCTTTGCCTTTCAGAGACAAAGCTAGCAGTCTGATGGCAATGTTTTCTTCTATTATATTGTGAATATTACAAAGGTTGGCAATATTCCTAATATGCTCAATGGTTATAATAGGTCCCACTCCATTGAAAGAAGGTACATTATTGAGAGTTGTTCTTGGGATTGGATCGTAGCATGGGAGATTCAAGGGACTCTCACCATGAAAAGCCATAAAAGGCAATGCCATGGTTGTGATTGGCTGTAACTGAGGTTTTGCTGTGACTGTGTCTCTTATAATAGGTCTAGGAGGATTCATTGTTGGATAAGGATGGGTTCTCTCAAATTGTAGTCTTTTAGCAGAGATTAAAGGTAATTCAATGAAATTGAAAGGAATCCCTTTTAAAGTAGACCTTGTAGTGACCTTAGACATAGAAAATTTAAGCAACTGGTCTTAACTTGAAAACTAAAACTCTTACCAGTAGATTTGCTAGATGCTAGAAAACTCTAATTCACTATATCAGGACCAGCATCAACCCTGAGTTTACTTTGTTAAAAATTGGTCCCACTGGGTGTGCCAAAACTATTGACATGAGAAAATTGCACCCAGTGATAGGAAGTTGAACTCCTACCTTTTCTCTGCAACATGGAAACTGCTCTCTCACCTGTGGGATGATGAAGCAGGAGAGGAGAGTCTCTAGTTAAGGGCTAGCTCCCTTTGATGTATCATTATTTGTTTTAGGTAGTACAAAATATAGATATATAGATAAACTGGGGGGGAAAGGGAGGAAGAGGCAAAAAACAAACTACCTACTCTAAAGAGGTGATACACCAAAATAAGATGACCTTCTCACACCCACTCTTGAATCAGACAAATACATACATACTCTCAGACATGGCAAAAAGACTAGGGTGCAGGAAAATGGCAGGGAGGTTCTTATGAAAACACAAGAATAGGGACTCACCAAGATGTTGTGAAATACATACTATAAATAACTTCCTCTATTTTATACTTCTAAATAGAGCTCTTTTCCTGTTAGCTACAGAAAATGGTGCCTTATGGATAGCTGGTGTGTTGGTGCTTGAACCTGTGAGAGCATTAGAAGACAATGACTAAACATAAATCAAACACTCAGAACATACATAGAGTATCCATCTAAGAAGAGGTAAAAAAGTTGTCTTTATTTGATTTAGGTGAAAATTTTAGTAGGGCTATGCCTTATAAAATTGTCAAAAGATAGATTACAAAATGAACCCAATTCACAACATATATCCAAAAAAGACAAAGAAACTCCTTTGACACTTTGCTTGCAAGTGGCCTATCACATCTTCATTGGGAAGAAGAAAAACACTGTTGGTGCATCATCCTTCTAGAAGAGGCCTGCTGGGACTATGCTTGTTATTTTGTCTTTTCCCATTTTGTCTTACTTGGCCTGTTCGGCCCTTGGGGTGAGCCTTCAGCTGGTCATTTCACTTTCTAGCTCTTTATGGCAATATTTCTTCTTTTTTTTTCTTTTAAAACAATGGCTATTCTCATTACAAACTGGCTAATTCAAACTTGACGTCCTCCTTGGACATCCTCATGCCTTGCTGGCTCCTGGCCACTTGCTCTTTCCATGCGGGCACCTTTCCTTTTGCTAGTCAGGTCCATGCTGGCTTCTCTGTGGCCTTCCTTTTCTTTCCTTTGTTATTTTGATGGGTCCTTTAGAAAAGTCCTTGGATGGTCCCATTAAATGTTTTGAACACCCCTTTGTTTTCTGTGGACTTGCTAGCTGTTTGACTACTGACGGCTCTTATGTTTTTATGTGGATTGCCTTAGCCTTACCATGGCTTACCTTAGATAGTCTGCAGCTTATATGCTTTGCATCAGGCTTTGAAAGCCCTACGTACTTTATTTTTGTTAACCCATGAACTTTTGTCTATGGGCATTTCCCACAAATAAAAAGTCCATGGAAATTCTGCCTAGGTCCGTTTGTGTTCCCCCTCCATGGGCTTTTGTCTGTAGGAATTTCCCATGGACAAAAAGTCTATGGAAATGTCCCACCTACCTCAAGCCTTAGTCTTTTCTTGCAGGCCTTTGGTTTTTCCATGCCTGAGCCTTTAACTTTAAACTGTGGGCTTTATGTGTGGACATTTCCCATGGACAAAAAGTGTGTGGAAATTTTGCCTGGGCTTTTGCCTTTGAATTTGAAATCTTTGGTCAGGATTTAGCAAATTTTGGCAAATTTGAACTTTAGATAATAAGACTTACCCAGATTTCCCTTTGAAGCGCCGGTCCTCCACTAGGGCAATGAACTTGGATATTGTATGGATTAGGCCGATGAACCCACTTAGTTGAACCAAGAGATTGAACTAGGTGAAGGAACTTGCCTTTGTATTTGAACTAGGCCAATTGATGAATTAGGTCGAGCCAATGCTTGAAACGAGACTGTTGAACCCTGAAGACAGACCTTGCAACCCAAAAAATAACTGGCTTTATATGGCAGGTGAAGAAGGTGACTAAAATATTGCCTGTGGGTAAAATTGGTCAACAAATTGATTTCCCATAGACAAAAAGTTTGTGGAAATGTCCCACCTACCTCAAGTCTTAGTCTTTTCCTATGGGCCTTTGGTTTTGTCGTCCCTGAGCCTTTGACTTTGAACTGTGGGCTTTGTGTGTGAACATTTCCCACAGACAAAAAGTCTGCAAAAATTCCACCCAAGATTTTGCCTTTGAATTTGAAAGCTTTGGTTGGGATTTAGCAAATTTTGGCAAATTTGAACTTTAGACAATAAGACTTACCCGAATTTCCCTTTGAAGTGCCGGCCCTCCACTAGGGCAATGAACTTGGATGTTGTATGGATTAGGCCGATGAACCCACTTAGTTAAACCAAGAGATTAAACTAGGTGAAGGAACTTGCGTTTGTATTTGAACTAGGCCAATTGATGAATTAGGCTAAGCTAATGCTTGAAACAAGACTATTGAACCCTGAAGACAGACCTTGCAACCTGAAAATAACTGGCTTTATATGGCACGTGAAGAAGGTGACCAAAATTTTGCCTGTGGGAAAAATTGGTCAACACATACATTTTATCTAATATTAATATAAAATAATCATTATTATTATTTTATTAATAAATCCTATTTTATAATCTATTCACTTTTGATTCACAAGTGTCTTTAAGGAAAAGGTTAAGAGAGGATCATTAAAGAATTGGTGCATCACCATCACTAGTGTAGATTTCCTTTTAAGATATCTTTCTAACTTTTTTCACCCACAAAGGAAAATAGGTTTAGTAAAAGGATTAAAAATTGATAAATTATACAATATAGCCTCATAATATAGAGTTTTGGTCTAATTATAGGTAACTTACAACCTATAGACCAATCCAATGTTAGTCCAAGTTTGAAGGAGAACTAAGAATCTACTTCATAAGATACAACTTGTGTTGCTAACAATTCCCTTTGAAGGGTTCCTATAAATTTATAATATATTATGTAATGGGATGTGTCATCACAAATATTTCAATATAGGGGCATGTCTAGATGTGTCACTTATTGCATAATAGGGTAATTGTGCACATTGTGCCTTTCTATCTTCTTAGGTGATCCATGCACAGTTGATGTGTAGATGAACACACTCTTAATTTTTATACTACACAGAGATTACACCTCTCATGAAATCATAAATAATATTTTTCAAAAAAAAATCTATCAACCTTACACACAAGTCTCATTCCTGATCATTAGATTTCATGCAATGTTTGCCTTAGATCATAGTTTGTGTACTCCACATTGTGCATCCCTACACACTTCATAGGCATCTACTCACAAACTCACCAAAACCTTTGGTCACTACCTCATAATAACCACTATTTTAATAAAATAACTAATTTTTGGGGTGAATTAGTCTCTTAAAACTTTATTTCACATGTACTTTAACATTTTTTAAACAATCAAAGTAACACAAAGATATAACAATGCATAAAGAGTTATTCGCATGAACATAACACAAGAAAATACACATATGAGTGGATAAACCTCAAGGGGAATAAAACCCATTGATCCCTTCAAATTTAATATATTCATATAATCCAAAATATCACAAGTTATTCAAGTACCAACTTCACATGGATCACCAACCCCAACTAGATAAGCACCAACCTAGATAGGCTTTAACAAGTACCAACTTGTAAGAAGGCACCAACCCCCTATATGACTCAAAACAAAAATATCAACATAAATGTTTTTATAACATTAAAAAAATATTTTTCTCATAAAATAAATGATGATCATATTCTTCAATTCTTCTTTCTCTTACATCCCTCTTAAATTGCCTTTTAGGCTTCTTCGCTCATCTAGGTCTCTTTGAGATAGATTATGTCATATGACCTTGATATTCATCTATATTAAACATGTTATATATTAATTATAGTTTATACTAACCCTTACAATGGTATATAATACCTACTTCATCTCTTTAAAGTGATATATCCTTCACTTTTCACTCACACATTCTCTAACTAGACAATTAAGCCTATTAGGCCTTGTTCTTATACTAAGCTCTTGATTATACACATCTTGGTCAGACATACATATTTTATAAATTATATTTTATAAAAAATATGAAATATTTAATTCCATAAACATTAATAAATCATTATATTAATTCATCCATAGCTCAAATGGATGAATTCCTTCTTTAGGCCTTAAGGAGACCTAATTCAATTACGCCTTCATTAGTACGTGTTACCCTTTGAAATTATTGAATCACATTAAAAAATAATAAATAAAAATATAAATTCATGTGCCAATATAATATACCCCTACTAATATCATCTTAGGTTCATTCCACCTTTTATCTCCAATCACCACTTAAAGCATGTCATTAGTACTGTTTACATTAGGACTTCACACACATAGAAATGTCTATCTTGAACAACTGAAGCTAAAAAATGTTTTGCCACACAACCATGATAATAAAAAATATTAACATAACCTAAAATAACTAAAAAACTTAATCATGATAATTATAATTCATTACATATGGAAAAAGGACTCAAAAAACACTCCTATAACTTACTTAGAACTGCCATTTTTCCTCAAAGACCAATCATGGTGATAATGAACTTCAACACTTGTATGAAAACTTAAAAAGAATCATAATTAATTTTAATGATTTTATGATATCATTATAAAATTATCAAATAAAAATATAATAAAATGGTAATATTGGTCCTTTAGACCAATCTCATAACCTTGAATCTCACTATCTCATCTGAACCAAAAAGGTCAACTTGTGAGTAGCTTTTTTTACTATAACCACTAACATCCAAAAATTCAATAAAATATTAAAATTTATTATAATTCATTAAAAAAATCTCCATGTAATTTTATTAATCCCTATTTTATGATAGCACATCCCTAATAACCTTCTCACTACTGTCTAGATTTCTCACTATTTCCACCATTAGGCCTATTAGTGACTGGTCAATTTGGATGAATGATTTAGCACAACAAAGGGATATAACCTATCCATAAAACATAATTTAAATAAAATAAAAGTCTCAAAATTATCCATCTAATTATTTCAATACTTTGACTTGGTTAACTCTGACTACTACAATAAATCTCTAAGAAACTAGTACTTTCTTGTAGGGTCTACTCACATACTTGACAATGCAATCACACCTAGAGGTTCATAGGAGATTTTAATACATGATAAATATAATATATAGTATTTTTATACTATTATATTTTATTTTGAATAATATATTTCACATTGGGTCATTTTTAGGGTTTAAAAGAGGGTTAACACTATTTTTGGTGTTAATGATTATTCATAAAGGACCGCCCTCCATTTCCAAAACTAATTCCTAGAGATATTATATATGACCATTTCCTATATCTCCTTAACATATATTTTTCCCATGTAGAGGTTGCATGTGTGAATGAACACTTGAAATATCTTTTTTAGATTTTCAGGCCTTCATTTTGTGTACTCAAAAGACCTCAATACCACTTTTCATGCCTTTTCTTAAAAATGAAAACTTCAAAATTTGTGAGAATTATTGAAACAACATTTCATACCTCTTAAAACACTCATATATCCATAATTCACTTGTAGATATAACCTTATAACCATTAGGCCATACTCTCTCTCTCTCTCTCTCTCTCTCTCTCTCTCTCTCTCTCTCTCTCTCTCTCTCTCTCTCTCTCTCTCTCTCTCTCTCTCTCTCTCTCTCTCTCTCTCTCTCTGATTGATTAGACCTTGACTTGTAAATCATATTAAGCCTTAAAACTGACCTTCATTCCTCTTTTTATGTTCTCTCCACTTTACTAACATACTCAAGATACCTATATCATGAGTATAAAATTACATACATCCTTCATATGTCTTGACAATATATTATGATGCCTCATTATCCTAAGTAGGCTATAGAAATGGTCTAGTTGAAAACTTGATTTATAGGTCCTCCCCTATAGGCTCACCTTGATACTCACATGAATGATATAATTACTAATATACATTCTCAAACAATCTAATACAGCTTCTCATGCCTGTGTTCATTCATCTCACCAATCCATCATGACCCTTCATGCACAAGACTAGGTATCTTATGAAAATACCTTCTTAAGACACTTATTAAGCTCAAGAACTTGATAACTTTGACAACAAGAACATTCCAAACTGAACTTCACATCATTCCTATATTCATAATAATATATATCAATCATGTATTACACTCTTAGAATCACTAAAACATTGATTTATATTCTCTCTCATATCCACATTCTTCAATTACCTCATTAAAACCTTTCTTAAGAACATTTGACATCAATGAAAACATCAATACCAAACCTCAAAAACATGAAAAATTCTCAACAATGTTCCCCTTTTTCATTAATGGAAAAACACACTTCATAATAATTATTATTATCTGCCCATTCTGATCTTTCTAGCCCTCTGACATAAATGATAAAGTGATGTTTTCAACTCCTTGGATCACACTCCTTGCAACTAAAATACTCTACACATAGGACTATGTGTTTATGATACATAATACAAACATGCTCCACTTATATTCATGCATACATTATTGGAACAACTCACCTATTCTTGGAGATAATGATCATGATTATATCCCCATAAAGTACTTGGATTTTTTAATGATTACTAAGGGAAGGAATTACACCCAATTCCTCTCTTAGGTGTTTAAATGTTACCTTTGGAAGTGGTTTCATCAAGATGTCTATAATTTGAATCTATGTAGAAACATATTCAATTCTAAGACTTTGTTAAATTACCTTATCTCTTATAAAATTATAAATAATGGGAATGTGCTTAGTCCTTAATTGCATGATAGGATTATTTAAAACACTTATAACACTTGTGTTGTCATAATAAGTAGGGCTAGGAGTATCATACTCCACCTTGTATTATTTTAGGTTCTATCTCATCCATAGGAACTAAGTGAAACATGAAGCTATTGTAATCTACTTAGCCTCACAAGTGGATAATTATATTGATGGTTTCTTCTTGCCTATCAATGAAACTAGACACCCACCTAAGAAGAAATCTCCATGACTTGTACTCTTTCTATCATCTAGTATTCCTACCCTATCTTCATTTATATAAAATATCAAATTGAACTCCTTGCTTCTTAGATACCAAAATACATACTTCATAGTCACCTTGATATACTTGAGTATCCTTTTGAATTCTTGAAGATGATTTTCCTTTGGATCTACTTGAAACCTTCCCATAAGACCTACTCTTCCATGATGTAAAGTATATAGGTAGTGTTTTATAATAAACATCCAATAATTGACCTATATGATGTTTGATTGACCTTTGAAGGCTCATCTTCCTTGATCAAATTACATCTTATGATCATGGGTATACTAACTACCTTACAATATTTCATCTCAAACTTATTCAAAATCTCTCTTATGTACTTGGCTTGTGAGATGAATATAACTTTTTTCATATTTAATGATTTTCAACCCAAGAAATAATGATAGTTCTCATATCATGGACATCTCAAAATCTTTCTTCATCACCTCTACAAAATCTTTGGTAATGTTCTCATTATTTCCACCAAAGATGATGTCATCCACATAGATAACAACTATCAACTGATGTTCATCTTCTATCTTAATGTATATATTACTATCTATAACTCCTCTTTTGAACCCTTGATCTAAAAGATACCTAGCATACCAAGCTCTAGGAGATTGATTTAGACCATATAGAGCCTTTTTCAATCTAAAAACATAGTCTCTGTCATATAATATTAAGAACCACTTAGGTTACTCAATTTACACTTTGTCTTCCAAATTCCCATTCAAAAATGTAGATTTGACATCCATTTGGTATAATTTGAACCCTTTGAATCCCTGATATGCTAGAAACAATATGATGGCCTAAAATATTACTACTAGTGTAAAGGTATCCTCAAATTATACCCCTTCAACTTGTGAATATTCATTTCATACTAATCTATCCTTATTCTTCATTACTTTTCCATCTTCATTCAACTTGTTTTTAAACACTCACTTTGTGCCAATGACATTCTTATCTTTAGAGCAAGGAACTAGTTCCCAGGTCTCATTCTTATCTATTTTGTGTAACTCCTCATTCATATAATCTATCTAAAAATTAATATTTAATTTCTTATATAATATTATTATGTTTAATATTAGATAATATAGTAACATTCTCTTGATTTAGATTACTTACCATTTTTCTCCTTATTTGTATACCTGCATTCTTGTTGCCAATGATTTGAGATTCAGGGTGATCTCTTTGAATCTACCTTGAGGGCCATTTTAAGTCCTATCTCTCCTCAACTTATTCTTCCTCATCAACCTCTATAGTTTATTATTCATTATTGAACTCTATATTCTCTAAATTATCCTTGACTATGAGTGTGACTTACTTGCCTCATAAATCTTCACATTGGTGCTTTCCACTATCTTTTGTAACCTCTTGTTAGACCATATATAGGTTAAGATCATTGATTAATATCCTAATAATATACCTTCATTATATATGGAATAAAACTTTCCTAGGTCTTCATCATCTACTTTAATGAGAAATTTCCTCCCAAACACTCTAAAGTGTTCCGCATTGGTAAGGATACCTTTTCATAGTTCACAAGGATTTTTGTTGCCATTAGTCCTCATTTATCCTCTATTTAAAATGCATACTACATTTATTAATGAATCTCTCTAATATCCATCAAATAATATAGACTCATTTATCATAGTTTTATCTATCTATTGAATTATCTTATTCTTTCTTTCTACTAACCCATTCTACTAAGGTGTCTTAGATGTTGATAATTGTCTCCTTATTCCATGATCCTCAAATAAGTCATAAAAATCATTAGACAAAAACTCTCCTCCTCTATCAAATATTAGGTACTTGATCTTATCATTATTATAATTCTCAATAATATATTTGACTACCTTGAACTTTTTAAGAGATTATGACTTTTCTTTTAAGAATGAAACCCAAGTCATTCTTTTGTAGTCATTTATGAGTAATATGAAGTAGATATCTCCTTTAATGATTTCAATTCTTGTAGGTCCACAAACATCATTGTGTATTAACTCCAAGGGTATTTTTATAGAGTAATCCTTGCAATTAAACCTTCTTATATTTTTATTACCATGTTGACAAGCCTTGCAAAGTATGTTTATAAGTTTGGTGATCATAGTCAAGTTCTTCATAGATTTATTAGTTCTTGTCTTGACCAGATTGTCAAAGTTTAGGTGACCTAAAATTTTGTACCATATCTAAATTTCATCCATATTTCTCATAAATCATCTCTCCTTATTGATCTCATTCAAGACATATAGAATTTTCTCAATCCTCTTATCATTGGCAATTAGCCTTCTTGATTTGGCTTTCCTTATCTCACACCCTATGTCATGAAAGGTTATTGTGTGTCCTTTATTGCACATTTGAATTAAACTAAGTATTTTATGTTTCAAACCTTCCACATACAACATATTTTGTGTCTTAGTCTTCCCATTATCCAAAATCAAGATACCCTTGCCAACTATATTGACAGTTGTGTTGTCTCCAAACCTCATATTTCATGTAGAATTTTTCTTCATTGAGATGAAATTATTTCCATCTCCTTTCATGCGGTTTGATAAACCACTATATATATACCATTTAATGCATTTGTATCTAATTTGAAGGTAGTTTGAGGTATCATATAATCCTCTTTAGTCTTTTGTTCCTCCTTGGAAAATAGTCCATCTTGACTCTTGAGCTCAATATGTTCAGTCCTAACTTGCTTTGGCTTCCATACTAGTGTTTTGATCATTTTTACTCATTTTAGGATATTCATATGTATTATTTAATAATGAGGTCCTTCTAATACTATTAGAGCATAATATTTAAATGTGTCCCATATTATGATAACTATATAAAAAACATTTATGTACTTACCTCTTGACTGATTACTCCTTTTCCCATATTTCTATGATAACTTATCCCTTATTTCATTGAGCTACCTGATTGGTATTTTCATGTTGGTACTCTCAAGTTGTTATTATTTCTCCTGATCCTTCTAAAAATTTCTCATGTTTTATATGAGTTTCTCATGCTCAATCTTCAAGGAATATATTTCTATCTTCAACTGGGCATAATCAACTTCCTCTTACATAAACCTTATCTTGACACCTTCTAACTAACTCTTGAAATCTTTAATAGTCTTATTTTGATGATGTAAATCAGAAAGGTCACTTATTAGTTAAAAATAAAGGTCTACTTAAACTTCTCATTATTCACTATCATAGTATACTTCATCATACATGTTATCTTCTTCCTTTTTATCACAAGACATCTTGTGCTTCTTAGGATCACCTTCAAGCTGTTAGAATTGTTTCAAATGACCAAGCTATGATATTGATTGTTGGAAGAAAAATGAATGAGAGTGAGGGTGAATAAATATCTTAAAACATTATTTCATATGTACTTTAACATTCCTTTAACCATCAAATTAATACAAAGATATAACAATGCATAAAGATTTATTTATATGAGCACAACAAAAAAAATACACATATGAGTGGGAAACCCTCAAGGGGAATAAAACCCATTGATAAATACAAATGGAATAAATTAATATATTCCAAAATATTACAATTTAGTGAATCACTAACTCTACATGGATCACCAACCCCAACTAGATAAGCACCAACTTAGCTAGGCTTTAACAAGCACCGACTTGTGAGGAGGCACCAACTCCTTAGATGACTCAACACCAACTTAGCCACATTAAAAATTTGATAAAATTTATAAAACCTTTTTTTTAATAAAATATACTATTATCATCTTCTTCAATTCTTATTTCTCTATTATTCCTCTCAAACTGCCTTCTAAGCTTCTTCACTCATCTAGGTCTCTTCAAGACAGATTAGGTCATATTAACTTGATCTTATTATACATTAACCATGTTATATATCTATTAAAGTTTATATACACCCTTATTATTCTATATAATACCTTTTTAATCTCTTCAAAGTGTTATATCCCTTACTTTTCATTCACACATTCTCTAACTAGATAATTTGGCTTATTAGGTCTTGCTCTTATACTAGGCTCTTTCTCATACACCTCTTGGTTAGCCATACATATTTTAACACTTATATTTTCCAAAAAAAAAGCCTTATTTAATTACATAAACATTAATAAATAATTATATTAAGTCATTCATATCTCAAATGGACCAAATCCTTCTTTAGGACTTTAGGAGACCTAACTTAATTAGGCCTTAATTAGTACATGTTACCCTTTGCACTTAGAGAAATTTCAAACATAATAAATGATAGAATAAATTAATGTGCCAATAAATTAAACCCATAATAACCTCATATTATGTCCATGAAATTTTTTATCTCCAATCGCCATTTGAAGCAAGCCATTAATATTATTTACACTAGGCCTTCACACACAAAAATATCTATCTTGAACAACTGAAGATAACATGATGTTTGGCCATAAAAAATGATAATAAAAATATAAATATAACATAAAATACCTTAAAAACTTCATACACATAATTATACTCAGTTACATAGGACAAAAGGACTAAAAAACACTCATATAACTTGCTCACTTAAAACTACTAATCTTCCTCAAAGACTAGTCATGGTGATAATGACCTTCAACACCTATATGATCACTTAAAGAGACTCATGATAAATTTGGATGATATTATGATATAATTATACAATCATAAAATATAAAAATAATATGTTTAAAAATAAATATTGGTCTTGCAGACCAATCTCATAACCTTGTATCTCACTATCTCATCTGAACCAGATAGGTCAACTTGTGAGCAAATTTTTCACTATAACCACCAACCTAAAAAACTTAAATAAGAAATTAAAATGTATTAAAAGTAATTAAAATAAATAAATTCAATTTTATTCATCCCTATTTCATTATAACACATCCCTAATCAACTTCTCATTATTGACTAGATTTCTCACTATTTCCACCATTAAACCTGTTAGCGACATGTCAACTTAGATGACCAGTTTAACACACCTAAAGGATATAACCCATAAGAAAATAATTTATATAAAATAAAAGTCTCAAAATTATCCATCCAATTATTTTCATACTTTTACTTGGTCAAATCTGATTGCTACAACAAATCTTTGAGAAATAACATTTTCCTATAGGGTCTACTCACATTCCTAACAACTCAATCACACTTAGAGGTTCCTATGATAGTTTAATACATCCTAAAATAGTTTTTATAGTTATTTTATACTATTTTTTTCTATTTTTAACAAGATCATTCACATCTAGTTATTGTTAGGGTTTAAGAGAGAGTTGACATTATTTCTAGTGTTAATGATTATTCATAAAAGATTACCCCTCATTTCCAAAACTAATGATTGGAGATATTACCTAAGACCATTTACCATCTCTCCTTAATAGATCATATTCCCATGTATATTTTACACATACCAATGAACACTTAAAATTCTTTTCAGGTTGCATGCCTTTATTCTATGTACTTGAGAGACCTCAAAACCACTTTTCATGCCTTTTCTTGCAAACCATGACTTCAAATTTTTTGAGAATTATTGAAACATATCATACCTATAAAAACACTCATATTTCCATAATTTCCTTGTAAACATAACCTCATAACCCATTAGGCCATACTTTCTCTTTATTTTCTTAGACTTTGACTTGTAAATCACATCGGACTTTAAAACTGACCTTCATACCTCTTTCTATGTGCTCTCAAATTCAATCACATACTCAAGCAAAATATCTCATTATTATACAATGTCATAAATCCTTTATATTTATTGTCAATAAATCATGATGACTCATTAGGACATGTAGGGTCTAGAAATGGTCTAGTTATATACTTGATCTATAGGTCCTACCCCTGTAAGCTCACCTTGAGATTCACATGATTGATCCAATGCCTCATATACATTATCAAAAAACCTCATACAAATTTTAATGATTTATTTAAATCATATCACCAAGCCATAATGACCCTTCATGCACAATACTAGGCATCCTATGCACATACCTTCTTAAGCCACTTATTAGGATTAGGCACTTGACAAATTTGATAACAAGGACCTTCCATGTTAACCTTCAAATCACTCATGTAGTCATAAGAATATATATAAATAATATTTTAAAATATCATAATCACTATAACATTGATCAATTTTCTCTCTCATAGATACATTATTTAATGTCCTCATGAATACCTTTCTCAATAACATTTGACATCAATGACAACATCAATATCAAACCTCAACAACAAGAATAGTGATAAAAAAACCACATGTTATTTGGACCTTAAAAAATGATAAAAATTGTGGACAAAATAACCATTAGCTTCCAACCAAGGATCATAGAATTGAGAATCATTACAAACAATGTGGACATTAACTATTTAGACCATTTCCAACTACCACATCTGATAGGAGATTAACATGACTATCAACATCCTCCTTAATATTTGTCTAGTAGTTATTACTAATATTATATTACTCATGTTTTTTAGATTAAGGTAAAATCAGGTTTTGAAGGGACCCCAAAACCCAAGTACAAAGAAAGAAAGATATAGCCTCAACGACCACAGGTAGAACCTAAAAAATACTATAGAGAAGTAGCAAAAATAAGTTTTATATGGACCTGAAACCACCAGAGAGACCACCGGTCAAAACCCAGATTTAACAAAGATCTGGCTGCACCATAGACAGAAGATTACAAAAAGAAACCAGAGAATAGGACCAGTAAACATAACCAACAAGAAGAACCAGACTATTCTTCCAGTTCCAAAATCATTTTAACTATTTCTTTACCTTTCACAATAGTAGTATCCTAAGTAGTAGTTGCCACCAACTTGGCTCCCTCTTGTGTAGCCTTCTTTCTAGAGCTTTGTCTCATCCTTTTGCTAGGCCCCTCCAAGGATTTAGTCTCCTCGTTTACTCTTTTTCCAATATTGACAGCTGTAGCACAAATATTGGACGTTACTTCCTCCATTTTCATTCTGTTCCCCTTAATGAGTTCTCGAAGGTTATTCTCGTAATCTTTGAGCTTGATAGGGATATCTCTTATATGTTTTTCCATGATGTTAATTTTGTTCCATGCAGATTTTTGGTTATGTTCCATAATTTCCACTTTCCTTTTGAGATCCTTAATCTCCTTACACATCTAAGAATCAAATTGGAGAGAAGCCTCTACTTTGCAATTAACCCAACTCATAGGTGTGTGCATACCATCGTTCTGCCCCTTCTCTCTCCATTCCTCAGAATTCTTATTGGGAATGTTCCCACCTTCTTCAAAGTGATCCTCTCAACCCCTTTGATACTGTTCTTTGGTTCCAATTTGAATTTCCATGTCCATTTCTTGATTGTCATCTGGAACTATATTTTCCATTTCATTTCTTGAAACAGGGTCCTCAACCGGGCCATCCTGGACAATATCTTCCTCTGACATTTTTTGATTTTCCTCAGTTTCTTCTTTACTATTTTCAGATTCCTCCTCTTTGCTGACTCCTTCTTTCTCATTCTTCTCTTGACATTCTTCATCCTCATTTGAATTTGTATTCCAGCTTTCAGTTCCTTCTTCTTCCACAAAATTTTCCTCCCTGGGTTTATCAATTCTCTCCCACTTTGTATCTTCTTCTACATTCTGATTATTGGCACTAGAGAACTTGATTTTGTCTTTCCCTTTTACGATTTCACTCTTTCTACTCCCAGACTCCTGATTTTTCCCTTGGTTAGGGTTCTTAACCATAACTTTATTCTTGTAGTAGCCTTCGATTAACAGAATTAGGCCTTCATGCAGGATAGGATGCCTTTCCTTCTTCCTATGAGAAAATAAAATTTGGACCAAAGAATAACACAAGTAAAAGGGAAAAGACAGTCTTACCTTGTGCCTGAAATGATTAAGGAAAACAAAGTGGAATTTATGCACTCTCTTGCTCCTTCTGTCTAGGATGAAATACTCCCTTATACAACATAAGACATCCCTCCATATCCCCTTAATCTGTTCCAATTCATAGAAATCTCCATTCTTGACTAGCTTCTGCTCTTCCACATCCGTCTTGGGGAACTTACAAAAGGCCTCATTCAAAATGCTTGTGTGCTTGGAGAATTTAAGTCCATCCGTAGGCAACCCTGTAACCTCTGCTATAAAATCCTCTGTAAGGTTCACTGTGATACCATGCAATGTGACCCTTTCATCAATCCAATTTTTGAAGAAGGCTTTCGTGATATGTGGTTTTGACCCATGGAGCTTTTCCATATAGTTCACGAATTTTCCTTTCTGTAGGATTCTCCAGACATCTTGTTTCTCTCTCCATTCATCACAGTTTTTGGACTCTTGCTTCCTTGGTTCTCCCTTCCTTTCACGAGCCATACTCATTTCCTTGGAAACCTAGTCTATATGAACTTTACAATGATCCCACCTATTGCTAGTTTGATTTAAGAGTTAGCTATGTTTGGGCACGTTCAGGATCCTCGAGAGCCTTCCACTTTCAAGAGCCTTCCTCTTTAATTATTGAAGACCTTTCCCCGTGAAACCACTTCTCCAACTCATTATGTTACTACAAAAATCTAATCGTTCCCTCCTTTGCTTGAGTTGTATCATGAAGAATGAGTGCCCTCAGTTCCACCTTTTTTTCTAATGTTTCCTACCACCTCATTTTTTGACCTGTCTGGACTGTGCAATTTGCTAACCAATCTGTAACTCCGTTGGCTTCACGATAGGTGTGGGTTATAGTCACTTTATCAAATTTTTTTATTAAGGTTTTCATCTCCATTACCATAGCCTCTATAGTCCAAGACACAATATTTTTATTGTTAAGAATATTTATGATGTTCTGTGAGTCCCCTTCTAGCCACAATTTGGGATATCCTGAATCCACAGCTATTTTGATGGTCTGAAGGGCGGCAGTAGCTTCGGAAATGTGACAATTTGATTTTCCAATGGGGATTGCAACAACATCAATAACCTTTCTCGTATGGTTTCTCAAGACACCACCATAACCTGCATTCCCCGGATTCCCTTTAGCAACTCCATTAAAGTTTCCTTTAATCGACCCTTGAGGGGGAGCATTCCATGTAACTCCTAATCTGGGATTATCAGGTTTACCTTTAGAATTTTTTGTACTTAAGGGATTATCCACTTGGAAGGTTGAGCTTGGATTATTTTGTGATAAAAAATTCTCCTTAATAGCTCTAATGATGTTCTATCCTACCACCCATCCAGGGAGCTCTTTATTTCTAAAGATTCGGTTATTTCTTTCCTTCCATATTCCCCACCAAATATGGGGAAGAGTAAGTTTCCATGAAAAAATTGCTTCAAAATTCTTGGAGGGGCAGTACCAGCTTTTGAGAGATAATTCCACATTTTTATGATGGATCCATGCAATGCCCCACATATTGAAAATTTCTTTCCAGACTAGCTGTGTATAAGAATAGTTTACAAACAAATGATCTCTATCTTCAAGACCCTTCTTACAAAGGATACACCTATTCACAATATATATTCCTCTTTTCTATAAATTGTCCAAAGTTAAGATTTTGTTTTGGAGAAGGGTCCAGAAAAAGATTTTGATTTTAGGGATGAGCCCCTTGATCCAGGCTTTCATCCACAGCGGTTTGTTGCCATTTCCCTTTGAAGTGAAAATGGAAGAAAATTTAAACTGTCCGCTTGACTCATTGTGCCAAACAATCTTATCTTCAAGATTAGGGTATAGAGATATAGCATTTAGGGATATTTGAATATCCTTGAAATCTTGATCATAGTCAGTGAGGTTCACCCAGGAGTTGTTCTGCCAGTATTGGTTAACCATTATTCCCACTCTTTGCTTGCAATGGTTTATAACATCTTTATCTTGGATTTCATCTTGTAAAGGTTTTCCTTTTAACCAAATATCTTCCCAAAATTTCACCTTATTACCATTGCCAATTTTCTAGGAACTTCCTTCTTCTAAAACATGTTTAGTCCCCTGGACTGCCCCCCATATGGCTGAAGGATGGGAAATGTCTGGATTAGAAAAGAATTCAGGGAGAGACTTTGCCTTAAATAAGTATTTGTGCTTCCATATTTTGCTCCATTCTTTATTTTCCTAATAAACCCTCCAACCCTACTTAGCTAAGAGAGTTGTGTTCATACTTCTAATTTTCCTTATTCCTAGTCCACCTTCCCTGACAGGTTTACAGATGTTATCCCATGTTATTAAAGGCATTCTTCTTTTCTCCTCAGTACTTGATCAAAGAAAGTTTCTCTGAATTTTTTCAATAGCTTCAGCAAATTTAGTAGGGATTTTGAAAAGACTCAAAGCGTACGTGGGTATGCTTTGTAGACTTGCTTTAAGGAGGGTGAGCTTTCCAGCTTGGCTTAGAAAACTAACTTTCCATCCCGCTAATTTCTTACTAAATTTGTTAATTAGTCCTTCCCAAAAAGCTTTAGGAACTTTCATCCCAAAAGGGAGACCAAGGTAAGAGGAAGGAAAAGATCTTATGGAGCATTCAAGGATTTTTGCTATTTTGTTCTGTTTGTGACTTGGGGTATTAGTAAAGAATACTACACTTTTGTTCTAGTTTATCAGTTGTCCAGAGGCAGAAGAATATAAATTTATTGCTTCCTTTAAAATTATAGCTTCTGTGACTTCAGATTGCCCCATGAAGATGGTGTCATCAACAAATTGACCATGGGAACATATTAAAGGATGCGAAGAGGGTTTCAGGCCCTTAAATAAACCTTTAAAAACTAAGTCCCCTAAGTATCGCCCCATACTGTCAGCCATAATTATAAACAGGATATGGGAAATAGGATCCCCTTGTCTTAATCCCCTTGATGGATTGAAAAAATGAGACGAACTCCCATTTACCAACACAGCAATAAAAGTAGTAGATATCAACTGCTTGATCATATCAACCACTCTTTGTTCAAAGCCAAAGGCAATAAGGCTATTATAAAGGAATAACCAATCCACCCTATCATATGCTTTATCAATATCCACTTTCATTATGAACCCCTCTTTGTTAGAGTTGAACAGCAAGTGAATATTCTCATGCGCTATTATTACAGAATTGAGGATTTGTCTGCCTGGAATGAATCCATTTTGCTGATCGGCTATTATCGACGGGATCACTTGAATTAATCTAGTTGTTAGAACTTTGGATATTATCTTATAGAGAGAATTACAAAGGCTAATTGGTCTAAACTGATCAAGACTGCTAGCTCCAACCTTTTTTGGAATCAGACACAGAAAAGTAGCATTAACTTCCTTCAACATCTGTTTGGCTCCAAAGAATTCCTTCAGCGCATTACTAACATCTTTGCCAATTAGTTTCCAAAGCTTTTGAAAAAAGAACATGGGAGACCCATCTGGTCCAGGTGCTTTATCACCTCTTAGAGACCTAATTGCTTTAAAGATTTCCTCCTCCTTAGGTATGGAACATAACATGTTATTCTGCTCCTTCGAGACCAAAGGAGGAACCACGCGTAGGATATCATCCTGACTTTTCAAGTTGATGTTTCTATCAGCCTTCATCAGGGAGGAGAAAAAAGAAATCATTTCCTCCTTTATTTCCTTTTCCTCTGTTATCTTCTGATCTCCTTTTTTCAAGTGTTGAATATGAGTTTTAGCTCTATGTTTCAGAGTGGAAAGATGGAAAAACTTTGTATTTTTGTCTCCTTTCAACCACTGCACCCTAGATCTTTGTCTCCAATAGGTTTCTTCCTTAGTTATAATATCTTGGTATTGAACCAGTTGTTCACTTTGTTCTCTATGGAAGTCAGAAGTATAACTGTTTTGCTGAATTTTTTCCTGAATTCTACTAATTTCTTCCTTAATAGTCTTCTTTTTCTCAAAGATATTTCCAAAACACTTCTTATTCCATTTCTTAACTTCCTTTTTAACATTTTTGAGCTTGGAAGCAACTCTAAAGAGAGTTGTTCCCTCAATAGGTATATTCCACCACTCTTTTATTTTGCTTTCAAACTATGGGTACTGCATCCACATCTTTTCAAATTTGAATGGATGATTCTTTTTCAGGTTCAATTTGACTGCTGTGAAAATAAGAGGGAAATGATCTGAGCCTATTCTATGGCAAGCTTCTAACTTACAAGTGTAATCTTTAGTCCAGTCTGGAGAAATGAGAGCCCTATCAAGCTTGGCCTATATACATTCATTATCAAGTCTCCTATTGCTCCAAGTATACTATATTCCTTGTAGCTCCACATCCATAAAGCCTTCTTTACTTATAAACTCCAAGAGATCATATCTCCCTTTCATTTGAATAGTGTTACCACCCTTTTTCTCATAATCATAGAGAGGAACATTAAAATCTCCCATAATAATCCATCGCCCACAATAATCTTTACTTCTGAGATTTGAGATGGTTTCCCAGACCTTTTTCCTTTAGTTCTTGATGTTGGGAGCGTAGATATTTACAACATACCATCTTTCCTTTTGGTCAAAACTAGTTATTTTAACAGCCAATTTTTTTTACTTTCCATCAAAATAGAACCAGAATATTGGTTTTTTTCCATAGCATCATGGTTCCCCCTGAAGCACCTTCAGAGCTGCTGGCCTTAATATTATAATTTTTAAAATCTTTGATCTGTTCTGCTTTCTCTTTACTCATTTTGGTTTCTTGGAGCAGAAGGAAATCCGGCTTTTGCTCTCTGACAAAATTCCTAACTAAATCTACTTTGTATATGCTATTTAGCCCCCTAATATTCCAGCTAAAGATTCTCATTATTTTGTATTGATATGGAGCCATTTTGGCAGAGTTGCCTATTTTCCATCTGCTATATTGTGCTTGCTTTCCATCTCTCTATTCCTCTTTGCAGATTTTTTCCCAGGTTTATCTGGAGATCCTACATCCGGTTTTCATTTGGCTTGCGGTTCAGTTCCTTTCCCTTCTTTGCTCCTAAGAGGACCATTTCCTCTCACACTACCATTTCTCATTGCCATGTGTTTTGTATTTTTCTTTTTCTCACCTTTTATCTTTTGGTTTTTTGAGTTTTTACCAGTCTCTTTCTTTTCTTCTGCCATTAGGACCTCTTTCACTGGAGCGTTATTTTCATCCTTTAATGCCTCCTGCTTTTCCCCCATCTGGGCTTCACACATCTCTCCTTCTTCTATATTATTCCCCCCTTCAAGTAATACTTCTCCTTCCTCTAATCCTTCAGTATCCTTTACCTCAAAAAGTTGATTTTCTAAACTTTGAGTATTCTAGTTTAGAAAATTAGCTTCTTCTTCTGTTAGAAGATCTGATTTTTTGTTCTCTAAATTCATACCCTTCTCTTCCATTAGGGGACTAAATTTTTTTAATAGGGGCTCTATTGCTCCTAATAAGTTCAGGTCACCATCTTCTTCTGTTGTGGCAATTTTAACCTCTTCTGTGTGTAGATCAACTGAAGCTTCTTGTTTCTTCCCTATCTTTCGATAGTCCTCTTTTACCTTCCATAATTTCTTTTTTTGAGTCTTCATATTTTTACCTTCCTGAAAATTTCTTGGATGGGGTCTACCCCTGTTGGGGCAATTCTCAACCCAATGCCCCTATTTCTTACACACATAGCAAGAATTTGGCAAATCTGCAAAGACAATCTCTTGGATTTTCTTACCAAACTTAGAAATTAATTCCACTTTTTTTGGGAGATGGTTCAAGTCTGCCACTTTAACATAAATTATGGCACTTTGGAGTTTAGTTCTTGAAGTCGTGGCATTATCCACAGCCACTAATTCACCAAATGAACTAGCAATTCCATTGAAAATGTCCTCATGCCAGAATTTTAATGGAAGACCAGGCAGTCTAGCCCATATAGGGGTGGTTAAGAAGAAAGAGTCTGATAAATCCATTTCTAGTTCCCATTTCTTGATTGTAAGAGTGCATTTTCCAAAAGACCAAGGCCCTTCACAAAGAACCTTATTCATATCTTTTTTACAATTGAAGATAAAAGAGAAAAAGCCATTCACCATTGGTACAATGTCTACTTCTCCGCGTATAGTCCATTTCTTTTTTATCATAGATCTGAGTGAATCTATATTAGGTCTAGCTCCTAGAAACTTTCCAACTAGGGTGAGTTCCATGGAAGATACTGAAAAATCAAGTAGAGGGTCTAGGATAAAAACTTGAAACTCACCTTTCTCCCAGCATGATTTAGATGTCACCGATGGGAAAAGGGATTTCCCTGTTGGTTTTTTCCCAAACAACGATGACCAGGTCATTAGTTCGGGGTCCCCTGTCTGTCTTTCAGAGTTCTTTTCTTTTTTATATTCTTTTGTTTATTATAGTACTCATGTTAAATATGTAACATATATATGTATCTATATATCTAACAACATAGCTAGATCAATGTCATTTACACAGTCATAACATAGTTAGCTTACTATACACATGTACTTGTATACATGCACTATAGACATTATACTATGTATTCATTATTATTTAATTTATGAATATAATTTGTATATATTTTAAGTAAGGCTTAAAATAATTTTTAATGTGTGTTTGATTATTTTGTCTAACTATTCTCCACACATTCACTGTACACAACCAAACTTAGTTATCCCCTGCATACCTAGTCTTAGGTCCCATGGTGCAGATAAATGGTATTAAAGCCAACATAAGAATTGGTATCAAATATTTTATCTAATACTTTATATTCTTGTTTTTTGAAAATATTATACATGAATTCACTTTACACAACAAAACTTAGTTATCCCCTACATATCTAGTCCTAAGCCCCATGACACATATTAATGGTATTAGAGCTAGCATAAGCATTAGTATCAAAGATTTAATCTAGTCCTTTTATGTTATTTTAACCACATGAGCACAATGAGAGAGATAAGGTTTAATATTTAGTTCTATTTTAGAAATCCCAAAAGAGTTTCACAGTAATCAATTAATGGTGAAACTACATTCTGGGAAAGGAGATAGTTGTTTGTTCAAACCAAAAACCACTTTAGTTCATATAGATGCAAAAAAATATATATAATTTTTGGCACATGAAATTAATGACTTAACTAAAATTATTCCATCTCATGATCAATAAAAAAAATGTAAGGATAACTAGGCAATAAATTACCTTAGCCAACCACTAGTTCACACCATCATCATAAGGCTAAACATGCATGGCCACAAATTCATAGATTAGGTATCCCTCTACTTAGTTAACCAAGACTTCATAGCAACTTACACAATCCTAACACAAGGTAAACAAGTTCATGATTTCTACTGGTATAATCAACTTTTCTATAAGCTTATACATCTCTATGTTCCTAGTGGCACACCTCATCAATGACTAATATTATAGGTGCACTATGTCAAAAACTCAAGACACTTTAGCATGAAAAAGGCTCTAAATACATTGTAGTCACACTTATACTATCCACACATTCACACAAATGTGGAACACTACATCAAGTCTTACATTCTTCATTACATCACCAATCCCATGAATAGGAAGATAAGACTTTACACACATTTGTTGGTTTAATCCTAACCATGAGAATATATCATCATGGATTTCATGATTGGGTTACCTATGATGAGATGCCAACATGATGTAATATTTGTTGTATTAGATATGTTTTTTAAGATGGATATCATGGTCTTTTGAAATAAACACATTGAAATAGATAGTATTTCACAATATTTATTTAACCATGTTTGGGTTTATTTTTGGATTCCAACATCCATCATCTTTGATAGAGATCCATTCTTTGTAAGTAACTTTTGGAGAGCAATATGGGACTTGATGGGTATACAACTAGATTTCTCAATAAATTTTCATCCACAAACAAATGGGAAAATTAAAATGGTCAATCATACACTTTTTCATCTTTTGTGAGTGTACAACCTCACACATGCTCACATTTAGGATGATAATCTCTTTTACATTCAAGATTCCTAAAATATACCCCTTCATGGCTCTACAAGTCAGAGCCTATTTTAGACATGTATTAGGTTTGAACCTTAAATATCTTTATACATATCCTACCATACACAATTTGTCACTAAATCATACACAAAAGAATGGGAAGTGGAAAATCTTGAGAAATTTCTATAACATATCCAGTTTGTTCATTAGTAGGATTAGTGGATCCTCTCTTGCACATAATAAAAGTACAAGATGTACCATGATGCACATCACAGACCTCATGCATTACGATTTGGTCATAACTTTTGTTTGCATCCTCAAAATAAATGCCTCAATAGTCCACAATGAAATATCAAGCCTTTATAATATGGTCCTTACACCATTTTGTGCACATTTGGTGATAATGCCTTTATTCTTGATTTGATTCAATACATTGGCATGCACCCATTATTTAATGTGGAACTTATCAAGCCTTAAAATACACCACTTCTTAATCTGGTAGTGACACAACATCCTTATGATTTTTATCCAAAACATTTACACCTAACAAAGAGGACTAGATCATTAAAGTGACAAACACATGCACCTTCCATGACACACATTTATTTTTAAGTTGTCAAGGTTGGAAAATATGTTGACTAAGATAATTGGTACACTTCTAAATAACTTCAAGTGTAGTTTCCTCAACTACACACTAACATAATGGAGACCATTGGTCTTCAAGAAAGGGTGAATGATCTATGTGTAACCACTATATATTTGAACACACTCCTCATTTATTCTATTATGTAGATCTAACACCTCTCACATAATCATGTGCAATCCTTTTCTAGAAGTTGGTCTCAACCTTATACATAAATTTCATGCTTTATCACATAATTTCATGAAATGTTCACCTTAGATCATATTCTATGAACTCCACACTACACATACCCATGCAATTCAAGACCATATCCCCATAGAATCACTAGATACTTTGACCCCACCTTAGCACAACCACATATCATTTGGACTCAACCATGTGATTCAAAATATGGCCTAACTATCCATTAGCCACCAATCAAGGATCACAAGATTGTGAATTACTATAGACAATGTAGATATTAAATGTTTAAAACATTACCAAATACCACAACTAATAGAATATCAATGAACCTATCAACATCCTCCTTAGTAGCTATATAATATTTATTATTGATTTGAATTATGCATGTTGAATATGTAAAATATTCTTCTAGACAAATGACTAACAAGATAGTTAGATCAATTTGATTTACATAGTCATAAAATAATTAGCTTAATTACATCTACTCTGTATAGATACATTATATATATATATATATATATATATATATATATATATATATATATATATATATATATATATATATATATATATTATACTATGTATTCTTTATTCTTTGATGTATGAATATAATTCATATTTCCTATAAGTATTTCATTCTATTGAATGTGTGTTTGCTTATTTTATCTAAATATTCTCTATGAATTCACTATGCATAGCCAAACTTAGTTGTCCCCTACACACCTAGTCTTGGGCCCCATGATACGGATCAATAGGTGTGTGGTTAGCTATAACCTAATGTATAAATGAGACTACCATTGTGACTTGTGCCTCTATGGTCAAGATAACTCTTGCATCTAATGTGCCAACATCCTCAGCTCTTAGCATTTCTCTAATGCGTTTCTTGGTTTAACAAACATTATACTAGAGAGGGTATGTCAAATAAGTACAATAATCCTTCTAATGAACAATTAGTAATGTTTTACTTGGTGAATGACATATAGTAGTTTCGATATCATAGTTTTAAATCTAAATCACATGTCAGACACTCTATATAAGCTCATACGCTATTCATAGGCTTATAATTCATTATAAGGAGGTTTGACCATCGTACTTAGGCCCTGGTAATCACCATTAAATTAAAAATAAGAAATCAAAATAACTAAGGGTCATGAAAAATAAATATGATTCCAAATTATCTAATAATCTCTATTTGGACATAGATTTCATACCAACCACAAATATCAAAAATGGAATTAAGTGGAAACATTAATGGTTTTTAATTGTATTTTGGAAATGTGCTCACATTAAATTTAAAAAAAATTATATTATAAATTTTGTTTTACAAATTGAATAACATTTTTGTTCATTATTTTAAGGCTTATGAGAGGCACATTGACTACACATCTAGGAATATTTTAAATCCTGATTATGGATTATTTATTGTGTGTGATCACTAATTTACATAGTTATATCCTCATATTTTTCATAATAAAGGGATTAAATGCATTTACTATGATCATAACTATCAAATATTAATTTCATTCTACCAAATATCCATTAATCGATGAATGGATTTTTAATGTCATAATTATGGTTAACTCAATGGTAAAGTAGAATATTTTTAATGACATGAAATGGTTAACTCAAAGTTAAATTATTAAATATTTAACGTCTTCCATCCATTATTGACTTATTAATTCCATTATGGTATTTTTAGTTTTAGATATATCTATGCTTTCATGATAAGTAAGGTGTTCACAAAAAAAAACCAGGTATATCTTAATAATATTTGGTTTTATTTTATATTTATGATTTGTATCATGTTATTTATTATAAATTTATATTATCCTAAACCTTTGTTTTTTAATTGACTATTATCTACACCAATTCTAGCTTCACTTTAAGGGGAAACCTAATTTTTTTCTTGTCAAATTTAATCCCTTCCCCCATACATGCACGCACACACATGTGGTATGTACACACACAAGTGGTATGATGATTTTCATTTTTTTTTGAGTCATTTTTTCAATAATTCACATACCTTTAAGATGATTTCATAATGATAACATGTGTATTGGGGCCTATAAAACTACATCATCAGATGATCCTAATTTTTATTATGTTTTATGAATGTACATAGCTTCTTCCAAACCTTATATTTTATTAAAAATACTATTTTCATATTTTTTCTATTAGAGGTACAATAACTGGGGGTGAATTAGTGATTCTAGATAATCCAATTCAATTATAAACTCTTAAACATTAAACATATATCAACTTGATCAAGCAACATAAACATGAAAGCACATACATCCAAAGCGTACATAATAGCATACATCACATGAACACATCATATATGTGGAAAATCCTCTCATAAAAACCACTAAATATTATAGGATGGGATAAGTCCTATAAAACCCAACATTTAGACTAGTACCCACTGATATGAACACCCATATTTAGTGAAACCCATCCCACAAAGAGTCACTAATCCCCTAAGAAATTAGACACTCACTAAAATTGATATACAACTTTGATATGATGTCTTCAAACATTATAGACTTCTCTTACTTGCACTCTTTCCCCTTTACACTCTCAGAAATTTGCACACACAAGTAATGCATAAAAAAACCCTTTTGGATCACACTTCTAAGAACATCACAATCAAAAAATTAGTTTCATTCACACACTCCTCAACCTTCTCATCTCTTTAATCCATCTGCTAAGCACACTCACTCAATCAGCCTCTAGGGCTTACTCCATCATCTTCTAGGCTTATTAGGTCCAATGACCTATATGTTCACATTTATCAACTTGATCAGATAAACATGATTGATCCTATTTTTTCTCTAATGAAATATAGACACTAGACTTATCTTCTCTCACATGTCTAGAAACCATTGCCTTTGTCTCTAATATTTATAGAGTCTTCATGAATATCAATTTTTTGGTTGTCTTTGATGTCTTCTAACACCTTTATAGACTTATATTATTTTAACACATAGCTTAAATACATTGTCATAGGTTGGCCATAACATCTATGGGTCACACTTAAGTAGCTATGCCTTTCAATTAGGCTTTAGTAGCCCTTATAGGTCTCATACTTGCACTCTTTCCCTATATATTTCCGTTTACACTCTTCAAAAATTTGCACACACAAGTAATGCATCTCAAAAAACCCTTTTGGATCACTATACTTCACTTCTAAGAATCATACACAATCAAAAATTCAACCATATGATAACACCTCAATCCACAGCATAAAAATTCTCATCATTGATCTTATATTAGATCTCCTACGATTATGGTAGCATGCATGACACATTGACTCTTTGACTTGACCCAACCTCAATCTCATTAGTAAAAATACCCATGAAACATTGATCTTTTTATTGAGATAGAGATACTTAATCAGCATCCTTTGACATGTTTACTTCACTCATGATGTTGGATTACTTGACAAGATCATGTGATCATTAGATCCTTATCAGTTAGATAAATGTATCATTATTAGATATTTGATCTAAATTAATGTTCACCATAGATATTTAATATCAAAAACTTGGTTATGTATGGTAACTTGATAAAATCACACATGACACCTCATAAATAACCTTGGTCACCTTGGAGACATCATTGATAAGACTTACAACAATCTCCACACTCCTTTATCATTGATGTCAATACCAATACAAATCAACACACATGACACCTTTATCCCCATCATTTGACACAATGACAAAGTGGGCTCAACTCTTGATCCTATAGACCTAAAAAGACTTCAAAGACCAATAATAAGAAAGGACCACCCCTGAGAGATGATATATACCCCCCCTAACATTATACATACCTCTTCTTACCTTGAGATTCTCAACATGCTCCATGACTACACTCTTCTCTGATCATACAAAGCTTTTATAAAGATAGAACATACATGAATATCATAAACTACATAAACTTACCTCTAAAACATTAAGATGGACTCCCCTTAAGTCACCTGAGCTTAGGAACCCTTTTGATCACCTTTAGACCATATCCAACCATGATGAAACAAAAAACTTGCCTTCATACCTTATCACTTTAGGATACCTCCATGATTACCAGCAGATGAACAAGCCAATTTTTAAAAAGGAAATATGCAAAAAAATAACTAACAAACTCATTCAATAATAACCATACCTTTATCATTTGGATAATATGACCAAATACCACTATTATCTTCACTAGCCTTGCCTAGAGGCCTAGTATCCCTACCTAAACCTTGAAACACCCATACATTTTTTTGTATTCACCTTAAATATTTGAAATTTCATATTTGAAGTACACTCATGTGCCCCATCATTCATTCTATAAATCATCTTCCAACACTCCTTTAGCACCATAGATCCTTCACAAACCTACTAGATAATTCACCCTCCATTTGCATAAATCCTTATACATGGAAGACACCACACACTTTCAGATGACTATGAAAAAATTTTAACAACCCATTTATCCATTTTAATATATCAAGTAACCTTAGACCTCAACTCCCTTAAGAAATAAACTAACCATCATGGGTCAAAATACTATATTTTTAAATGAAACTCACTCAACTCACCACCTTTCAATCAACATTAGTAGTTGAAACATTTCTCACACCTAAAGGTTAATAAAAAACACTTTTGGACCAATTTGTGAGGTCACACACCTTGGAGAACCCATAAATCCTTCAACTAGGTTTTGACCTGCTTGCCCTTAAGCCAAAACTAGGAAAACTTGAGAGCACTCAAAAATATTTAATTTGCGCACAAAAGATATTCAAAGCATAAAATCAACTATAACACACCTTAATGGAGTCAACACACCTTTATATGAAACAAAATTATCTTGACAACTCATCTTTCTTATTTTGACACTTGGAGACATCCCTACTCTTCCTGTAGACCTTCAAGACTAAAAACCTTGAACATACCTTGAGCACACATACTTGCAGTCTAGATCCTGAAATAAACAAATCAAAAAGTAATCACCTTCAGATCATTGAAATTATTCATATCTCAATCATGACTTTAACTTGTCACATATTCTCCTCCTCACATCATGCAAATCTTCTCCAAGCCATTCAAACTAACTGAGATAGCTCCCCCTTAGCCATACATAAATTCAAATGATATTCTTATCCTAAAACATCAATAAATCTGAATTGGTATCCACAATGTTTCCTCTTGCTTTTCAAGTGTGTCATTGAAGCCTAGATAGAGAAACCTAACCCATAATGTCCTAGAATAATGTGAAACTAGGAGTTTCCCATAACTCTTCAGATTCCTTCTCCACCTTGGTCATGTGATACTAATAATTCTTATTCTTCTTAGGCTTAAGAGAAGAAACATGCTCATCAACTAAAATATTCTCCTTTTCTTATAATATTGAATTGGCAATACATGAATAATAAAATTATTTTTGATTACCTTGTCATCTAAACGAAGAACCTCATCACTGGGCATTGACAACTGATGTTATTTGCATGAAACTTATTTTAAAATAAAAATATATTATTTATAAATTCATACCTACCTTATAACTAGTCTCATTTTGCACCATGTTATTCTCTTTGAGCTCAACTTGAACTAACTTTTGATTATTATTTTCTATCTATATAGATGACACATTATATTGGAACAACTAAACCTTCTTCATATTGTATTCCTCTTTTAATTTAGTAGGAAGTCCACCTTGATCTTTCATATCAACTAAATTAGTTTTCTTGGTCCTTACTTCCTCATGATTCCATACCAAGGATTGAACTTTCTTGAGCACATTAGGATGTCCATGCATCTTCTCATGATTTGAGAGCTTACTTGTACAATATCTTGCAATATGACCAACTTGATGACAACTAAAAAAAATAACATCATTCATACGTTTTACTTGATGAATATTATGAATCTCTACAAACATACCATTTGGTATCTTAGGTTCATTATTCTCAAGCTTGACTGTCTTAGGTATCCATACCTAGGTTAGTCTTTTCTTATGTATCATAAACCATAATCTATCAATATGTCACATGTCATGATAATTATAGCAAATTATATTATCCATACCTTTAGCTGACCAACTACTCTCCCTTCTACAATTTTTTGCCTTATGACCAAACCTATGATAGTCATAAAAATGACCATTAAAATATCTTTCATACCTCATGGCATTTGGCTACATGATGAATCCTTTCTCATTTATCTTGGTGCTTGTATCCTTCTTGTCTTGAGTTGACCTCTCTTGCTCTTTATTAGTCTTACTTACCTTGACAACAAATTTCTCAGGCTTATAATTTAATGAATCTATCTTGGTTTTTAATTGAATGCTCTCATCCTCTTTAACTCTCATACTTTAACTTGTAGCCTCTAACTAAATTATTAGATATTTGATAGTCTCCTTATCCATCTTAGCTTCTTTAACCATGTCATCCTTCAATCTACATGATTTCTCTTTAATAATATTTACAAAATGAAGATTAGACTTCAACTTAGCATATTCACCTTTTTTTGAACATAACTTGGCATTCATATCTTTTAACTGAGTCTTGTGATGTTTGCATTATTCCTCTTTTGAACTCAGATTTGTCTTTATAACCCTTAATTGATCCTCAATATCCTACATGGTCATCTTGTCTTCTTTTACTATTTCACTTAATCTATCAAAATTGGTTTGAAGATGACTTATCATATTACTATGCTTCATGATCTATTCCTTAAGATCCTCATACCTCATCTCATGTTAATCATCCTTTAAATTAGAATTACTCTTCCTAGTCTCAATATGACTAATCTATTCTTCAAGATTTTTAACCATTGATATTATCTCAATATTTTCTTTCCTCAACTGCTCATCCATCTTTGTACCTTAGATCACCTTCAAGTGGTATAACATGAAAATAAGGTCCTACTCTGATAACAATTATTAGAGATAAAATCACTAAAGCGGGGGGGGTGAATGAGTGATGCTAGATAATCCAATTCAATTCCTAACTCTTAAACATTCAACATACATAACCTTGATCAAGCAACATAAACATGAAAGCACATACATCCAAAACATACATAAGAGAATAAATCACATGAACTCATCATATATGTGGGAAACCCTCTTGGGGGATAAAACCCATTGGACCTTGCAAGATAGACTACAATACTATAAAACTAGATCCAACATTTAGACTATCACCCACTAATCAAGGAACACCCATCTCTTAATTTAATGAAACACTCATCCAACAAGGAGGTTCCAACCCCCCAAGTAACCAAGCACCCAATTAGATACCTTGATTTTATCTCCACCTTTGATCTAATTTAGTATACACATAATGATGGACTTCTCTTACTTTCACTCTTTCCCTTTTACACTCTCATAAACTTGCACACACAAGTAATGCATCCAAACTACCCTTTTGGATAACTCTTCACTTCTAAGCACATACACAATAGTAAAACTTTCAAAAACTCTATCACAACATCAAAAAAATGATTTATAGGTCATGCACACACTCCTAAACTTACTCAAATATTCAATCCATCTGATAATAAGACTCACTCAATCAACCTCTAGGGCTTACTCAATCTACCTCTTCTAGGATTATTAGGTCTAATGACCTATATGATCACATTTATCAACTTGATAAGATAAACATGACTAATCCTATTTTCTCTCTGATGGTCCTCACTAACCTATACCTTATCTTTTAAAGGTTCCTTTTCTCAATGTCACATCTTCTCTTCTCTTCTCTCACATGTCTAGAAACCAT
>JARHVA010006050.1:680000-750000 GCA_037957365.1 Torreya grandis | reverse complement strand
CAAATATATAGAATAAATGAGAAGAGAGAGAGAGAGAGAGAGAGAGAGAGAGAGAGAGAGAGAGAGAGAGAGAGAGAGAGAGAGAGAGAGAGAGAGAGAGAGAGAGAGAGAGAGAGAGAGAGAGAGAGAGAGCATCATGACTGCCATCTATCATGAAACCAATTAAAATTTTAATAGAAGTTTAGAAAATAGTCCCATTATTCATCCATAAATTTTTTTTATCTTGGCTTGATGATGTCATCATGATAGGTGGTGTATAAGTCACTCTTCAACTCCTATGACTTATCTCTCTTCACTTTAAACAATCTTTTCTAGGTTGGAGGAGTTACAAGTTGTTATCTTGACACATGACCTACTTGAACTTCTTGGAATAATTATACACCATCCTTAAATCCTAAAAAGTATCTCATAATTTGGTGAGAATTATATTTAATATTTATACCTCCTAATATTATGTTTTCCATTATAACATATAATTTTATATCAAAACTCATTTGGCGCAAAAGAAAGTGATGAATACAAGCCTATCTCTCATATAAAGTTTGGTATTATTCTTGAATATTAGAAGAATAGTATTCTCAACTCCATGTATATCTTGTATAAGATCATATATCCTCTATCCAATATTATAAACCACCTTCAATGAGTACTCATATTTTACTAAAAAGTGGTTTAGAGAGGATTATGTATTCTTGCAATAGAATTTCTAAGTAGACTTGAGGGCTGTCTTAAGACCTTGTCCATATCCCATGATCTCATAACTAAGGTTGAAGATATTTTAGGAGATATTAAGAGTTTACAACATCATTTTAAATTTTTGGTAATCTTAAAAAGTTGATAAAGTGTGTGTGCTCTCTTAAGCTCTCTCAACAACCTAACTAGTAGACTGCTTGTGAATAAGCCCTCAAAATACATATAGACATTTGTCTGGGCTTGTATTAAACTTTTATATCCTTATAAAAATGTCATTAGACTCCTCCATGGATGTATTAAAGTGTATTTATTCCTTTTTAAACCTTGAGAAGGTTGACAACCTTAATTTTCTATGCAACCAAGAAGACAATCTTCACATGGATTGATTTGGAGACTTTAAATATATTATACCACCATGTATACTTCTTAAAATGGATTTTTTAAGGTCATTATACCTCTAACCATGATTTAAAGACCTCTTAAACTATTTTAAAATACCTTAATCACTCAAACACCTATAAATAAGCTCAAAAATGTAGTTTCGAAGCCATTTTCATGCATTTCTCCTTCACACATGCTAAGATTATTGACCTAATAGGTTCCCATGAGATGTGAATAAATCATAAAGCTAATTTAAAGGCATTATAAGTTCATTAGAATAATTTAAACCATCATTATTAGTCATTAAACTCCTTAAGGGTAAAACAAGCAATTTAGGTATACAATCTTCTTAATGATTGTTCATAAAGTTGAGCCCCCTAATGAAATTAAAAATGTAAAAACATTGGAGCATAAAAAAATTATAATCATACCATAATGTAATTCTACCCCATGCATCCACTCAGCCAATTTCCCATGTGATAAATTTTGTCTTCTCAGACTTGCAAACCTATAGGTATGCATTCTAGAGGACTATTGAAGCAAACAATGGCTTCTAATGCTTCATTTTTAGTTTTAAAATCCACCTATATGTTGGTTTCATGTTATATAATGTATTTATATGGTTAAAAAAAATTAACTCCTAAAGAGTCTTGAAACCTAATTTAGCCCATGTTAAGGATTTATAATAATTATGATTATTCCATCCCTAATGGCTTTCTTTTGATGATTTATCTTCATTACAATAAATACAATCACTATATATACTTTATTCATGGGCCCTCAGACCTTTCATGATTCTCTAAACTTTATGTTCAACATAAAATTTTGTCTTCTCTCTCAATTTTTTGTATGCAGGCATATAGGTGCTTATTTCAAGCTTGAAACCCATTATAAACCTACTCTTTGAACTAATCCATTTACCTTATACACCCTTGGATGATATTGGTGTAAATATTTATTTTACTTATACTTATTTCATAAAATTTCCTAGAGAGAGAGAGAGAGAGAGAGAGAGAGAGAGAGAGAGAATGTGGAGGAAGTCTATCATGACTTTCATCTACCATAAAACCAACTATAATTTCAAGATAAGGTGAAAAATAGTCCCATTATTCATCCATAAACATGTTTTATCTTTGATATATGGTTCCCTCATGATATGTGGTGTATAAGTGAATCTTCAAATCCTATGACTCATCTCTCTTCCCTTGAAATTATCTTTTCTTTATTGGAGGATTAAAAGTTGTTATCTTGACACATAGCCTACTTGAACTTCTTGGAATATTTATACACCATCCTTGACTCTTAAAATGAATCTCCTATCTTGATGAGAATTATTTTTAATATTTATACCTCCTCATACTATTATGTTTTTCATTATTACATATGATTTTATATCAAAACTCGTTTGGTCCAAAATAAAGTCATGAATAAAAGCCTATCTCTCATAGAAATTTTAGTATTGTTCTTGAATATTGTCACAATAGTATTTTGAACTCCATGTATATATTTCATAATATAATAAATCCTCTATCCAATCTTATATACCACCTTAAATGTGTCTTCATAGTTTAATATCAAGTGATTTGGATAGGTTTATGTATTCTTACAATAGAATTTCTAAGTAAACTTGAGGACTATCTTAAGACATTGTTCATATCCCATGATCTCATCACCAAGGTTAAATAGTTTTTAGGACTTTTTAATAGTCTCCATGAGCATTTTAAAATTTTGGAAAGCTTGAAAAGTTAATAAAATATGTGTGCTCCCTTAAGAGCTCTCAATAACCTAACAAGTAGACTACTTGTGCATAGGTCCTCAAACTACATATGGTCTATTATCTAATATTTTATTCAAATTTTATAGCCTTACAAAAATGTCATTATATTATTACATGGATGTCATTAAGTTTATTGATTCCTTTTTTAATCTTGAGAAGGTCTAAAACCTTACTTTTCTATGAAACCAAGAAGACAACCTTCATATGGCCTAATTTGGAGACTTTAAATATATTATACCACCATATAGAGTGATGAAAATGTATTTTTGAAGGTTATTATACCTCTTCCTAGGATTGAGAAACCTAAAATTAGTTTAAAATACCTTGCTCACTCAAACACCTACAAATAGGCTAAAAAATGCAATTTCTAAGCCATTTTCATGCATTTCTCATTCACGTGTGCCATTATTATTCACCCAATATGTTCCCATGATATTTGAATACATCATATAGGTGATTTAAAGTCATTATAAGTGAATTATAATTAGTTAATCCAATTTTCTCAGTCATTGAACTCCTTGAGGGTAAAATAAGTAGTTTAGGTACCCAATCTTCTTAACTATTGCTCATAAATTTGAGCTCCCAATGAACATAAAATTATCAAATTTTTTAGTATAAAAAAATTATGATCATCCCCTAATTTAAGTTTTCCCCATGCATCTACTTAGCCAACTTTTCACGTGAGAAAGTTTGTCTTCTCAGGCTTGCAAGCTTGTAGGTGTGCATTCTAGAGGACTATTTAAGAAAATACTGGATTCAAATGATTAATTTTTAGTTTGAAAATATTCCTATATTCTATTTTCATGTTATATAATTTATTGATATGGTTTACAAAAGGTTTTTCCTCCCAAATAGTCTTGAAACCTACTTTAGCCCAAGTCAAGGGTTTATAAGCATTGTGATTATTCCATCCCTAATGGCTTCCTTTTAATGATTTTTATTTATTTAAATTAATCCAATAAATGTATATAATTTATTCATGGAAATTTATACCTTTCATTAATATCTAAACTTTATGTTCAACACAATACAAATGTCCTCTCTCTCTCTTTTTATGCAGGACTACAGGTGCCTATTTCAAGCTCAAAACCCATTCTAAACCTATTCTTTAAACTAATACCTCTACCTCATACATCATTGGATGATCTTGGTGTAAATAATAATTTAAATTATACTTATTTTATAATGTTTCCCAAGGATAATATCACATGGTTTCCAATCTCACCTCACATTTGTCCACAAATGTACCTACTATAGATGCTCTTGTTAGATAATTGATGGTGTATAACTACATACACTTTGTTTTTTAAAAATCACATAAAAATAATTTTTGAAATCATAAAATATATGTAAAAATATTTTTAATTCATTCACATACTCAATAAACCATTTAAATTATCAAGAATGATGAAAAGTCCCATCTAGCCTTTATCTAGGCTTAACGGGTTTAAGACCAATTAGGCTCCTTAAATGTCATTCATAAATATAGTTATCTAAATATATATCAATATAATTAATATATTTAATAAAAAACCTTTATGTTCCCCATTATTCTTAGAAACCATGAAATTTGTCAACAAGGTTTGCACATAAGATTTAAGCTTCTCAAGTTCCCCATGACTAAAAACAAGGTCTAGACTGTGAGTTTACAATTTATTAGTATGTATGATCATGTAATTATTGAAACTTGTTAGATATTATTAAATTTACCTATACACTTATCCTAAGTTTTTTTAATCACTATTTCATATGTATTGTTCCCAAAAACATCAAACATGTTTTCCCATAGGACTGTGTTCTTATATTTTAGGATTGGGCATTTGAATTAGCACTAGAAAGTCACTTGAGACGTATGGTTGAACATGAAATTTATGGTTAACAAAAAATTATATCATGTTATTCTACAATTTTTCATAAGTTTTAAAACCTCTCAATAGTGTCAAACAGTTCCAAACTTGTATCTTTTCAAACCCTGTAGACCTATAGGTTCATATTTGACTCATTCATGTATTGAATGCTTGATTGAAGATGGTTTCAGATAGTCAAATATGTTTGTATTAATTTTTACACATAATTTACATTTTATTTCACTCATATTCATGTTATAAACACTCACAACCCTATACAAATCCTAATAATCATGCCAAAATTGATAAAATGCAACACCTCTACCATCTACATGCCTAGTCCATGGGTGTTTACTAGGAATTTAGTAATGTATGTGGTGATATACCTATTTAAAGAGTTATTTAATTACTATAATTCACCCATTGATATTCAAAATTCCTTTAAATGGAGGAAAGTGAGGTCATGGGGTTTATTAGGGTTTTAGAGAGGTTTAACTTCTTAATAGTGATTCATAAAGCTCTATCTCCTAATCCCAAAACTCTTAACATGAAATTTAAGGTCATAAGATTTTTTAACATCCCCTAATGGAATTTATCCTATCACTCTCTCTCCTTTATGAAATAATTCTAGTAAATTGATGTTCTTGACTGTGCCTATAGACTTATAAATTTGATGGAGGAAATGAGTAGTTTTTTGTCTTTATTGGTCCTATACCATCTTCTTGATAATTGTTTTGAGCATGGAGAACCTAGGTTTGGCCTTAGAGAAGATTATAAGGTGTTTTTGAACTTTAAAACCATCCAATGATACTTATTTATAAACTTGAACTACTCTCTCCATGTCATAGACCCTTCTTCATCAAGAAAACTAGCCTATTCTACAAAATTGACCTACTATAGCCACTAAACCAGATTCAAATTGAGTTATTATTGGCTTATATGATGTTGGAGTAATGTACCAAGAGAATCTTGCCTACCTTTATTTCATTATTCTTATGTTTATGCATTAAACAATAAATAAAATAGTTTTAAGAGCGAGTTATATGTTGGATAAGAAGCATATTGACACTTTGATCAAGAATATGAACAAAAATACATATGTTATGATCTTCACAAGTGTAAAATGACTCAAAAAACCCCTTTGACCTTTATTCATGGTTTTAGACCTTCACACTTGATATTATTCAAGGTGGTCATATTATAAAACTTCAACAAGTAATATAAGACAAAATAATATAAACCTTAACATTCTCAAAAGTACCTTAAACTCTGCTAAGTTGTATTGCAAAAGACCCATTCAAAGATCATGGCATGAAATTGAGTGGACAAGACCCATACATGGACTCTATCATCCTAATAATACCATGTTTATACCTTGAGATGACATAAAACACCCAAACCATGACACCAAAACATGATTCTCAACAAGACCATTTCAAGGTTAGATGGCTCAGTTACCTAATTTTAAACAAACCTAAGTTATGGGGAATTATTAGCTAATAGTTACCACATTTTATTTATTATTATATTTATTAATTATTTTATTTAAACATTATTTTTAATTTTAAAATGGAATGTCATATATAATTTTTATTTTTATAGTAAAATTATGCTTTCTACATATTTTGTTTTATTAATTTAATGCTAGCATGTCTTCAATTTAATAGCCAACTATTACCACAATCAATGATATTCAATTATATCAACATAAATATTCAAATATTAGTTTTATAAAAATATCAAGATAGTTATTTTTCTCCAATATTTTATGATCTACCATATCGTATGAATGTCCTGCAACATCTTCATCCTTAATTCATGTCTTAACAACCTAAGTAAAATTGATTATGATGAAAATAAAATTATTTTATTTATGTTTTAATGGAATTTTATATTGTTTATTTTTTTTTTTAAAAATGTATTATAGCATTTCCTGAAATCATTAATTAATCTATGATGGAACATGTTTCTATCAGAAATAGTTAATTATTCATATTAAATTTCTTTTACATGGGTAGACTCAAAACTCAATATCACATGCTTTTTAATCTAAAATTTTATTTTTAAGTTCAAATGAAAAACTAACTATTAATAATGTTGATACAAAAAATAATAACTCAAAGGGTGATTATTTTTAAGTAGCTCTTAATAATATTTAATGGGTAGCATATTCTTTTAACACTCTATAAGGGTTACCAATTTGGACCCTATTTATAACTTGAATCATTTTACTTGTAAATGTAAATGCAAAGCAAAATAAAAAAATAAGGTCTTAGAGAATCAGAATAAAACATATCATTATAGTCATAGTACAGTTAAGATTCAATCATCCTATTAAAGTATTGATTGTATACATTCCCTTTTAGAGAGTCACATGCATTTATTATAAAACCTTCAAATTTTAACTAATTTATACCATATATCCATGAGTGATTGAATGGAATTTAAATGTTGTAATTTTATTTAACTAATACATAATTATAGCATAAGGTTTTTAATGTCATCCTTACATTCTTGTTTTGTTATTAATACTATTTTGAATCTATTTGTGTTGTAATATTGGATTTAAGATTCAAAAGAGATGACCTATCCTAAATATTCTCTCCAATGTAATTTTGGGTAAGTAAAGTGAAATGAAATTTAGCTCATTATTTATTTTAATCACCATCTAATTAATAATAAGAAATTAAGATAATTAAGCAACATGAAAAATAAAGATGACTCCAAATTATATATTAATCTCTATTTAGACATAAGTTTTATCTCAACTAACAATCTAAGGAATTAAGTGTCAACGTGCATGGAATTTAATTTATCCTGATAGATGTGTTGGAATTTAAAATAAAAACAAAGCCAATGAATAGTGTTTTATATATTGAAGACCATTTTTTATTCATGTTTTAAATATTATAGAGAATTCATTAATTAAATATTTAGGCATATTTTACATCTTGATTATGGATTATTTTTTGCATTTAGTCACCAATTTTCACATAATTATCACCTCAAAATTTAATAATCTAAGGAGAGGCCATCATGTTACATTAAGGGTTAAAATTTAAGTATAAATATTTAAAAATCAAGAACATGCACACAACCACTACAATATTTATTCATATTGAATATGAAGTTTTGAGCTATGAACAAAAAAGCATCATACATATGATCCATTAAAAATGTATGCATAATATAAATAAGTGTCAACCCTAATCCAAGATAGTTGCATGATTTCTTTAAAATGTAACACAAAATCATATCTTTAAATCATTGCATTCTATGAGACCTCATCTCATTCATTATATATGATAATAAGAATTTACTTTACCCTAATATTTTCCATGAACCTTTGATCTAAAAGGATGATATATATCAATAATATTGTGTATAATTACATATTGAGAATAAAAAACTATATATAAATATTATTTTTATATACCCTAATATTTTATAGGAACCTTTGTTCTAAAAGGATGATATGTATCAGTAATATTTTGTATAATTACATTTTAATAATAAAAAAAAGTATATATAAATATTATTTTTTATAGTTACATATTGAGAATTAATAAACTATACAAAATAATTCTAATGTGTAAATATACATAGTAATATTTATATATAATTTTATTTATTATTAATATGTAAATACTCATATTCTAAATGTATATGAGAATGAGTGATAACCCATTATAAAAAATGGTTAAACTAAAAACATTTAGAATGGGTTATATTCATATAGTGTGGATGTTTGCCTATTACAAATATTAACACCAAACACTTTTTAAAGTCCATTATACCAAATGAATTTAATATATTGTTTTGAAAATTATATTGGTCCCTAATCCCATGTTGCAATGGGTATGTATGGTAATGTATTTATAGCTATGATCTTAAAAAATATCTTGGCAAGGTCTCATCAAATTCCATATTCCAAAATCTACTAGTTACATGAATCTCATCAAAAAAGATAAGGATAGGTTTCAGAGTATTCAAACTACACTGGATTTCATGTCATATTGCATGAGCTTAAATTGAAATCTTTTAAACAAAAATGGGTTTGAATTATATATGTATCTCATGACTATCTTGAATTATCTTAGACATTTAATAAGGAAGTGGACAATGACCAAATAAGAATTAGTAATGAACTAGTCATGAGTGACATGATGAGGACGGTAAAGACATAATGACACCACATCCCTATACACTCCATACTATCTTATGAATAACCATTTCTTGTATAGTGAAAATAGTAAGTAAAATTTAGTAATTGAACATGTATATTATATAACATGGGTATAGTTGAGACACAATGACACCACATCATAGAATTCTTGAACTATGGGGACATTTGAATAAAGTATGAAGATGACCTGAAAATCTTATTTGAAGAGACTAGGATAGATAATATTTTTGATCAAGATTTTTAGTAGAATATATTACATAAGAAATGTAATAGATATGTCACAACCATAATTGGGACATCCCATGTTACATTCTATGGCTCTCATATGGAGCATCCTTACTCTTAGTTTCAGTCTTACATACTACTATGTCTCAAGAACATTATTAAAATGATTCATCGATTCATTAATTGAGATGGAAACTTGAAATAATGATTTTTTCAAATATTGAATAAAAAATTAATACCATGACAAAGAAAAAATATGCTCCCTCTCACATACTAATATGTTTTCATTTTTTAATTTTATTACAACTACGTGACTATGCCTTCAAATTGTATCATTTTAAACCCTTAATTTGTCACTGCCTCACATTTATTCATTCTCTTGCTATAATTTTTTGTTATAATGATTTATAACTATAAAATTACATGCATTTATTATTAATGGAAACTCACCCTAATTTTATTATTAGATGTCATTGGTATTACTAAGTTATAGGGTGTTCTTATCAAACTAAAAAATGATAAGTGTAGACGTAGTTAATAAATAGAAAAATTAAAATTTGTATTCATGTTGTTTATTTATAAAATAGTATAAATTTAATTTATTTATCAATTCAAATACATAAAAATATACTTATTGTTTTCATTTTATTTCTGGAGTGTCACAATTTGATAGTGAAAGAAAAATAATTGTTTAATCTTTAGGTAAGATCTACCATCAAAAAATAAGGAATGCATAGATTCTAGAGTATAATTATGATCTAAATAAAAACTAAATAATCTCATATTTTAATCATTTTTAATATATTTAATATTACACTTGGGCTAATTCTCATTAATTTATTTTACAAACCCAATGGTCTAGTGTACATGGTTGTAAAAGAACTTATAATATAATTTGTGTTAGAATTATATTAGAATTTATGTTTTTAGATAAAATTGAACAATATTAAATATTTATTACACATTATATTTCATGAAAATTCCATGAATGTACATGTTTTGATAAAATGTAAATTGGGATTAAAAAAGAATGTTTTTATTAAAAACTTTCTTCCAATTTTTTTTTTAAATTTTCTTGATAATTATATGTATTTATTGAATGAATATTTAAATAAAAGGTACCCTAAGCCCTAATTAATGTAATTCCAATCATGGGTCGTAAACCCTAAATAATGAACCTTAAATTTTAATACATAATATGTAAACCCTAATTCTAAGCTAACCCACTCTAAGAACTTTCATAGGTTAGACTCATTTTAAATATGAAAATTAGGTCTAATAATAAATAAATGAAAAAAATGCATGTGAAAAAATAGGACAACTGAAACTTGTTTCCACTATTCTTATAATTTATCACATTTATTAGTTAGAATCATTTTTAATATGAGCCTTAGGTCATACATGTGAACCATAGTGAAAAAAATACAATTGAAACTGTGTACACTACATCTACAATGTTTCACATTTAGATTGAGTGGACACCAATTCTAAGTGTGAACCGATTATGAAAGTTATACCTAAGCTTCATATTCATAGTGAACCTAAATTGGAAAAAAATATAAATAAGTGTCAGTCAATATTATAGTGTTTGTGTTTGTTGTTATATGTAGGTTTGATTTTGGAATTGAATCCAAATTTAAAATTTTCCAACTCTAAATGTGAACCAATGTAGGTGTGGTGCACACAAGTATCAATCATATTATTTTTAATATGGTTCACATTTATTTTTAAAATGTAATACCTAAAATTCATATTTAAAATTATTAAAATTTATGAAATTTATTAAAGTATATTGTCACCCACTTTAAATATGAACCAGTAGGCATAGTGGCTCACATATATTATTGAATTTACTTTTTTTTAGACACAAACTTAATATTAAAAATGAATCTAGCATATGTAATTTATTAGAGTGGTTCGTCTCTATTTCAATGAATTTTATCTTATGTTTTGAGAAATGAAGAAGAAGAAACTAAATACAGGTATGGTTAAAATATTTATTTGATTGTGCATGTATTGAATTAGATGATTGTAGATACTCATCTTTGGCTTGGGAAGAATGACCTAAAAATAAGAAAGTACTCAAATAAGATGGTTGATTAGTTGGGTAGAAGGGTGTATTGCCTAGCAAGCTAGATCCAAAAAGTACATAACTACCTTAAAGGCTATCAATCCAGCTTTTAAGACAAGTTAATATTTAGAAAATAAAGTTACATAATAGATATGAAAGTACTTAATCAATTGAAATAAATAATTTTTCCAAAATAAATAAATTTAACAAAATAACATTAAGGTAAATACTAAACTCTCATAAGGTCAGTTTAGGTTAGGGTTAAGTTGTTATTTCTAGTCTATATTATGATAGAGGTTAAGAAAACAGATTTTGGTTGAGGTTATTTGGTGGTTAGGTACTTGCTGGTTGCTTGCTAGTTTTTGGCTTGATAGTGACTATTGGTAGTCAGGGTGTTCACTAATGGTTGAGTTAACCATAGGTAGTTGAGATAAATATCAATAGTTAGATAGACTATCGATAGTCGTAGGGAACATCTATGGTTATTATTAATCTGGTCTGGGTCAAGCAACTTAGTTAGGTAAGGTTGATTGATTTGGTTCAAGGTTTATTTTGGTTGGCTACTAGTTGTGAGACAAAGGGTGAGTCTTAGAAGGGTCTAGCTCAGAGGCTAAGTGCTCAGATGGTCAAGGGGTTAGGGACTAGGTGCAAGCTATAAAAAAGCTAAATAACTTTAAACAATGATAAAATACTTAGACGATAGCTTGATGAAGAATAAATTTATTGATGGAGATTGTTGCTGATGATTTTTGATGTTTACGATGACTAACATTGATTGCTTGACCTATAAAAGAAACTCTGACACATGAATATGGCAGATGCAAATAGCTCCTAATAATTGTAGATAAAATTATTATCAACCCTTTTCACCTCCTCTTATTTTTTATAGGAAAGAAGGAAAGGTGGAAGTGTAGGTTGGATAAATGGGTTAAACTCACATATAAATTTAAATTAAACATGCATTGAATCACACAAGCTAATTATAAAAAAGTTGTATTTAATGCTAGAGTTCATCATTCAAGTGTTGGATACCTAACCATCGGTAGTTAAGATCAACATTATCGATCGAAGGCCAAAGGTTAAATTGGTTAAAAGGGTGGGTTTAGCTAATTGAAGGTTTAGCAAGGTAAATGGATACGAAGTGGTTCAAAGAGGTCAAGTTATGACATCTGTAACCATGGTGTGCAATTTTTTAGTGTTTACATTTGACCCTTTTTTTATATAGTCTATATCAACAAGTTATAAAATAAAAATAGATTATAGGTCAAATGTTTGGTTACCTCAAGGATGGGAGGAGGTGTTCTGCCTCAAAACAAGAGTTAATGAGGTAAAATAGAATCAAGTGCAAGTTTGATAAGTGGGTAAGTTGGTGATGGAGAGTGAATGATAGGTTAGGTAATAAAGTGTAAAAATGTGCATGAAATATGATAAAAGGTGTGATAGCCAAGATGGTGCATAAACTAGGTTACCATAGTTGGTAGTAATTAAGGTTAGTGGTAGAAGGACAAGTGATAAGTGGACCACATGACCATATTTAGGCATGGTGGTTGGGTACACTCATAAACACATGTCTCCTAAGTGATGTTTATGATCAATGGGTATCCAAAGTAGTAAGTGATCCTAGTGAAAACATAAACTAGTCAAGTATCATAAGTATCTAAGGTAAGAAGTGCTCTCAAGAAGATACTGAGTTGGTCAGGTGTGTGTAAGGTAGTGTAAGTTCAAAAAAGTTCAACATGAAATTTTTTGTTGGTGCAGTCAAAAGGACCAAATAAAGGTCTTCACAAAATGTGCATGAGTTGAGTCAAAATGGACCAATGGAAAGATGATGAGGTTGGTGGGGTGAGGGGAGAAGGTACCTCCATGGGTCAGTTTGGTTGGTAGAGAAAGGTGATCTCTAATGGCTAGTTTAGGTAATTATTCTAAAAGGTAAGGTTGGGTTGTAGATAAAGGTGATCTCCAATGGTTGGTGGTGTTTAAATTGGTTGTCCAATTTAGGTTACCACTTGGTTTGGTAAAAAGGTGCCATATTTATTGGTAAAAGGGTAAAAATTAGGTAGTTTGGGGTGTTAATGACCCAAAAAAGGAAGACATATGTCTTGACAAAGTAGTCATGAAAGTAGGAGTAGTATAAATTATCAAATTGGCAAAGACCATAATGGTAAGATGGGTGGGATTAAGAACATAATCCCCTTTCATGTGTTGCATTGGTGTTAGTTCATTGGTTAAAAGAATTGGCTTAATCACATAGTATCAAGTAAGATCAAAATCCCTTGATTTTTAGAGGATGAAAGGTGGATATGAATGGTACGTGAATGGGTGAATGGTGGGGTAACCTTCATATGGGGATAGTTTTCCCCTTCTATAGGTGACCTAAGAACTATGATAGACAAGTCCATGTCATATAAGGTGTAGATTGATCGATGTGGGAAGTATACTAATGTTATTGTGAAATAATATTAAAGCTTTCTTGGGATATTATTTGTTTTTGAATTTTGACTTGAGGTCATTTGATTGATTTAAGTTGATGGTTTTAGGAAGTTGATTAATGTGGGAAGCTTCTAGGTGATTGCTTTCTTGACAAATGTTTGGTTTATCTATCCTTCCAGGGAGTGGTCTAAGCTTTGGATTTGTTTATGTTGATAGCTATCCTTTGAGGGAGTAGTCTACCCTTTTAAGCAATTTTTTGATGGTTTTGGGTAGCTGTCCTTCAAGGGAGCAGTCTACAATACTAGATATTCTTGACCCAAGTGATATTTGGTATCCCAAATTGAATTTTATGCTTATTTAGACATGGAATAGTCTATATAGGCTAAAAGGCTTTCCTTTATAGAGGTTTAAGTGATAATGACCATGGGGATTCATCTTATAAGTGACAAAAAAGTGTTCATGAGAATCATACCATGGGTAGAGACATGGTACCCATGCCTAGGATTAGGATAAGGTTGTGATGGATAATCACATGATCCTATTTTAATCTATTATCCTTAAAATAAGGAAATCAAGGTGGATGAAAACAATGGATAAGCTTAAATTAAACACAAGATGATAGAGAACTTCATTTAATAAAAGAGCAGGATGTGAACGTAAAACATTGAGGGGTTTACGTTCTTATATGTCTTAGATCCACACTTACATGCAAATGGTTTGAGCTAATAAGGAGAGAAAAGGTCCCCCTTTTACTTTCTATAGAAAAGACACTAGGTTTGATAGAGTAAAAGAAGGCAAGGTTGATTAGGTGATGGTGGATAAACTTTGGTTAGTAGTAATGTTGGTTGGTTTTTGGTTTGGTTAGGTAGATTTAAGTGTTGGCTTAGGTTATTGATAAAATTTTGGTCAAGGTCAAGGTTAGGTATAGGTTGAGGCATAAGTGCCAAGGGTTGGTTTGGTCATGGGTTAACATTGGGGTTATTGCTTGGTCAAAGCTTTTGGAGGAAGAATTCCCCCAAATGTTCTTTCCATGAATGTTGAAGTAGGAAAATATTCCTAGGTAAATATGTGGGTTAGTAAAGAGGGTTTAGGAAGGATGAATATGAATTCATTTTCCTCTCAAGCGTTATTAGTTATTAGTTTGGAATTCAAGATGTAGGTGGTGATTCAAGTGGGATCTCCATAATGGTGCTATGGTGAGGAAAACATTATTAGGTTGCATTTGGGTAGGTTTGAGTTCTAGAAATGATGCTGGGAATATCATCTTGAAACATAGGTGGGTTGGAAAAGAGTGTCCAATTGTCCTGATGAGGGATCTTAGGTGAGGTGTGGGTAGCTTGGATAAAATGGTATCCAAGATTTTTAAGAAATATTAAATTAAGGGTTGATGTTCATTTGGGTTGATAGATAAGTTGGTTATGGTTGGATTAAAATTTGGGTTAGTTTTGGTTGATTGATTTAGTTTAGAGGTTATTTTAATTGGTTGGGGGAGGTAGGATGGGTGGTTGAATCAGCTTGTTAGGTGGGTTTTCTTATTTGTTTGGTTTTTTTGGTAAGTAAGGTGACAAAGATTTGACCCTATCCAAAAGAGAATCAAACCAAAGACAATGTCATTAGGTACATGAAAATTAAGAGATTATAAAGGAATTGAATGGATTTGATATTATTTAAGGTTAGGTTGGATCTAGTTATAGGTGAGGTGTTTTAAGTTTGGGTTGGCTCCATTAAAAGGGGAAATGGAAGAGGTGGGTTGGTTTCCTTAATGATGGTTTTAAAGGAAAGTTTATAAGGTCTTATTAGTCAATAAGTGGTTGGTTTAAGGTTTATTCTTCCTTAGTTATGATTTCAAAATGAAGTTGAAAAGGGTAAACTTGGTTAACAAGTGGTTTGGTTGGGGTTTCAATTATGGTTTCCCTAGTTATAGATGCACTAAAGACCAAATATAATGAAGGGACATCATTGTGTTGAGGGAATTGATTATAGGTTTAAATAATAATGGGTGTAGAAAGAGGTTTAATGATTGATTGCTTGAATACATTCAAGGATAGGTTGGGGGAAACACAAATAATATCCTTTAGAACCTCCTTTTGATTGATAAGGTTTTGGATGATCATTTTAAAAGACCCACATCTATCTACCACATGTCCATTTGTGCAATGATACGTAAAAAACACATTTTCTATAAACCAAATGGGTTTTGGAAGAGAAGCACTGATGGGTTTGATTTGACAGAGTCTAATGATATAAGACCTTAATAGTTTGTTAAGGATTTAGGCATATGATTCCCTTAGTGGGGTGTACTACCTAGGAAGAGGATGCACTAATGGATCTTGAGGTTACAAGCTAATTGGTTGGTTTGGTAAAGTTGGTTGCTTAAATAAGTTTGGTTAATGTGACTAGTGTGAGTGATTTGATGGGTTGGGTATGGTTGATAAGGTTGGTGGGTTATAAAACTTTGGTTGATAGTTATTGGTATGATTTGGTGAGGTTGGTTGGTTTGATAAGGTAGTTAATGTAGGTTTGTTTGATAGGTTGGGTAAGGTTGAGGTATTTGATAGATTTGACATGGTTGATATGGTGGGTAGGTTCGATATGGTTGGGTGGTTTAAAAAGTTTGGTTGGTTTAATATGGTAGGTTGATAGTTATCGGTTGGATTTGATGGGGTTGATAAGGTTGAAAAGGGTGAAAAGGTGGGTAAGATAGGTTGGCTTGATAGGTTTAGTAACATTTGTAAGGGTGATAAGATCGACTACTTAGAAGAGTTTGTTTGATATTTATTGGTTGAATAATTGTTGCTTTGATTCTATGAGGTTGATAAAGTAGGTTGATAATGGTTGGTTTGATAATTTTTGGGTTGATAATTGTGAATGGTATGACTAGGGGGATAGACCAAGTCTTTCTTTTTAGATAAATAAGTTTGACAAAAAGGGGGTATAGGTGGTTGATATGATGGTTGAGGTAGGCAACCAAAAGAGTGGTGAGATTGAGATAGTTGAGGTGGGTTATGAAAAGGGTCAAATAAGGTTTGAAAAGTTATTGGTTGGTTGAGGTGATGACTAAGTGGTTATTTAAAGGTTGTTAGTTTGTTTTAGTTGAGGTTTAATTGATTACAGGTAAGGTTGGGTTAGTTATAAGTGAGGTTGGGTTCATTGTAGGTGAGGTTAGGTTGATTGTAGGTGACATTGTGTTTACTATAGGTAAGGTTGGGTTGATTTTATATAAGTTTGGGTTGGTTTTAAGTAAATTTGGGTGTATAAGTGGATCTTTATGCATGTTAACATTCTAAGGTAAGAGGGTTGTCTTCTAAGAGTCTAAAAAAGTTAGTATCTCCTAGAGAAACTATAGGAGGGCTCTCCATTGAAAAAGGCAATGGAGATGAGGTGGATGAAGGAAAAATGGTAGAAGGTTTCCAAGGGAGGTTAGATTACTCAAAAATAAAATAAAGAGAAGATAAGAAAATTTTAAAGAAGATAACACACACACTAAATCATGTTAAATCTTAAGGTTATTTTTAGTCTCTCTTATGGCTTATGCCTTAAGTTTAAATTATGTGACTCAACTAGGCTTGTAGAGTGGGTACTAGAAATGAAGTCTATGGTTTGTTTTAGGTTGTGTTTAGGATCTCAAAGGGTTATATATTATAAATTAGTACATGGCTTAGTATTGGGGCCTACCACATCACTTCACACACTATAATAATAAGGGTTGCAGGTTCTTAGCTAGTATATACCAACTTATAGAGTTTATACTTAACTTGAGAGTTGAGTTGTTTCTCCCCTTGGTAATGACCTCCAAGTAGTATTATCAAGAAGGGTAAGGTGACCACTAGGTGATGAAATCCCAATGGGGCCTTGTCTCAAGTTATTTTGATGTTTAATTGATGAAGGTGGTTTGGTTTAGTGCGTGTAATGAAAGTGATGCTATGATTGAATTAATTTGATTTAATTTAACTAAGTGAGCTAAAATTGTAAGCAACCAATGTATACACTTACTTTTAAGACCAAAAAAAAAACTTTAATTTCATTTATGAGCACAAAATAGAGAAAAGAGCATATAAATGCAAAAAAAATAAACCCAAGTAAAGACACAAGGGTCCCATTGAGCATGCCAAAATGTTTCAATGAATTTTAGCTTATGTTTCAATAAAGGAAGAAGAAGAAGAAACTAAATATGGGTATGGTTGAAAACATTTTTGATTGTACATGCGTTGAATTAGAAAGTTATAGATACTCCTCTTTGGTTTGGGAAGAATGACCTAAAGACAAGAAAATGCTCAAAGAATATGGTTGATTAGTTGGGTAGAAGGGTGGATTGCCTACCAAGCTAGATCCAAGAAGTATATGACTACCTTAGAGGCTATCAATCCACCTTTTAAGACAAGTTAATGTTCAAAAAATAAGGTTACATAATAGATACAAAAGTAATTAATCAACTAAAATAAATACTTTTCCAAAATAAATACATTTAACAAAATAAAATTAATGTAAATTCTAAACTATCATAAGGTCAATTCAGATTAGGGTCAGGTTGCTATTTCTAGTCTATATTGTGATAGAGGTCAAGAAAATAGATTTTGGTTGAGGTTGTTGGGTGGTTAGGTACTTTATGGTTGTTTTATGGTTTTTGGCCTGATAGTGACCATCGATAGTCAAGGTGACTATCAAAAGTTGAGCTAAATATTAGTGGTTAAGTTAACCATCAGTAGTTAGATAGATCACCAGTAGTCATAGGGAATATTGACAATTACTATTGGTTTGGTCTAGGTCAAGTAGCTTAGTTGGGTGAGGTTAATTGATTTGGTTTAAGGTTGGTTGTGGTTGGTTTTTGGTTGTGAGATAGAGGGTGAATCTCAAAAGGGTCTAGCTTAGAAGCTAAGTGCTTAGATGGTCAAGGGGTTGGGGATTATGTGCAAGCTATAAGAAAAATAAATAACTTGGAACAATGACAAAATACCTAGCTGATAGCTTGATGAAGAAGAAATATGTTGATGGAGGTTATTGGTGATGATTTTTGATGTTGATGATGACTGATGTTGATTGCTTGACCTAAAAAAAAAACTCTGACACACAAAGATGGTAGATGTAGATGGTTCTTGATAATTGTAGATAAAATGGTTGATGATCCATTTCACCTCCTCTTCCTCTATTTTTATAGAAAGGAGAGGTAGAAGTGTAGGTTAGATCAAGGGGTTCAACTCACATCTAAATTTAACTTAAACTTGCATTAACTCACACAAGCTAATTGTAAAAAATTAAGTTACAGTTGATGCTAGAGTTAACTATTCAATTAGTGGACACCTAAGTGTCAATGATCAAGCTGACCATCAGTGGTCGAAGGCCAAAGGTTAAATTGGTCAAAAGGGTGGGTTTATCTAATTATAGGTTTGGTAGGGTAAATGGCTAAGAGGTAGTTCAAAGAGGTTAGATTATGATATGAAAAACTATGCTATGCAATTTTCTGGTGTCTACAGTCTCTCTCTTAAAACATAAACCATCATGGGCATAGTGTAAACTATTTTTTTTTGAAGAGATTATTTAGATATTTAATCAATAAAATCATGAAGATTTTAAGATTATAATTTATATAATAATAATGTAGCTAATATATTATATTTCACTCTTACAAATACCCATGGGTATATACATATATATATATAAATGGATTTCCTATAATCTAGGAGGTTGCTACAACTTATCCTCCCATAAATATCTCACAATATCCTAATATGGTGAGTTAGTTTTAACAACCAAATCTCACACAAATATAATATACTCATGAGTTGTTATTACAACCACATGTATATTATATTTGATAATATAAATTATACACATTAATAATGTTATGAATATAAATACCTAACATTCACCACTTAACATTATTAATTATTAATATATAAGCCCTTAGTGTGAACATGGGGAAAACATCAATCTCATATTTGTACCTATGCTCAATATTTTGTGAAATATTAGGATAACCACAAACCTTAATGATGGTTTTGCATGGGGCTTACCAACAACCAAAAAGGTGTGGTTTTCAAGTGGTTTAACAACCAAAAAAATATGTATTTTCAAGTGTCTTAATACCAACCACATTATGATGTTCAATAATTTTATTAGTCCTCTTCACTATCACACATTCAAAGAGGATATAAAGGAATTTTCATATCACTTATTAAAAATGTGAATAAGAATACATCATTTATTCTTATTGACACACAAATGAAATAAAACACACAACCAAAATAAAATGCACTATCAAAACGTATGGGCATAATCATTGGTGACTAATGAGAGGCTCTAGAAACCTCCTGCTTCCATTTCCTCTCACCTCCATCAAGATGACTACTTAATCAATTGATGAAGTTTTGAAACTCATTTACATGTCATTTTAAATATAATAGGGTCCCCCCATAATATTGACACTCATATGGACATTGGGTTCAATTGAAAATATTTCCATTACAATAAAGGGTATAAATTTGAATTTAAAGATCAAATGACATAAAGGAACTTTTATAAAAATCATTTTTTTGATAAAATAATATTTCATAACTATAACTATAACTAATAGACAACTTATAATAATCAACTATGACTAAACACATAATTAGACAAAACTCTAATAATAAAAAAATAAAATATAACCTAAAATTTACTTTTGATATGATCATACAAATGACTCTCTAACTATAAAATATCATCAAACCCATGTAACCAAATACTTTACTAATAACTAAACAAGAAAATATCAAACTGACCTTTTAGCAATTTATTAACTTTAGAACTTATATGACACTTTGTATGGAGACCGAGGTAAACAACTTGAAGAGTGGTGAGATGGGTGTCATGGGAGAACTTCTTGACCAATTTTTAAGAGAAGGCATGAAAAATGCATTGAAAACTAGATATATGCCAAATATCAATACACTGAGGAACTAATGTAGATATAAACAAATGTAAATGAACATATAATTAGTGCATCATGATTATGAAGGTCTACATGAACTATATATCTTAATTTTTAGATTAAATGCATCTATCAATTACAAAATTTACACCAAACATGAAGATAAAGACCAAAGTGAAATGTATTGCATGGAATGGTATAGTAGTAGATTTCAACACTGATGTCCATGACAACAAGTGAAATTATGGGTCTATGAAATATAAGATGATGGATAGAAAACTAAAATATATTTTTGAGAATTAGTACATGTGACTATGGACTTTAATGAAGCATAAAATTTGGTAGATTATCAATCCACACACCATGTGTTTTGGTATAATTTGAGAAATTTGTTTCATTCAAGTGCATGATGAAGCCATAGGCATTTACATTCAATGGCTTGGTGTTTCCCTCAAAATGATGCCCAACACTATGATGATCTATTAAAATCACAAAGTAAAAATTAACTAATATTCCACACACATGTTTAATAGTAGTATAAATAATTTATAAAATTCTCATGAAAGGGTTAACCATGAGAATTAATGGATCTACCCCACACAAACTCAAAATCCCATACTGCTTTGACACCACTATTATTTTTTGAGGAGATTATGCAAAGATTTAATTAATACAAAGCATGGATATTTGAAGCTTATAATTTATAGAATAATAATATATCTAATATATTATATTTCATACTCTTAAAAATACCTATAGGTATAGACATATATTAGGAATGGCTTTCTTGTAATCGAGGAGGTTGTTACAACTTCTCCTCCTATAAATATCTCAAAATCTCCTAAGATGGCGAATTGATTTTAACAAAAAAATCTCACACAAATATAATATACTAAACAAATCATAATATGATTCATTATTATAACCACATTTATATTATACTCGATAATATAAATTATACACACATTAAAAATGTTATGAATATAAATACCTAACATAAACAAGTTTCAAAAAATAAATAATTTAACTATGCATGCAATTTTTCAACTGAATTATTGAATTTATTTGTTTTTATACCTAAGCTTGATATTATAATAAATTATTATTTATGTCTAAATAAAATTATCCTTTGTATTATTTTTTTATTGAAAATTAATATAAACTATGAATGTTATTAGAGTGGGAAACTGCCCATTCTAAATGTTAACCATTATAGATGTAGTGAAAATAAGTGTCACTTGTCATATTTATGCTATGCTTGAAATGGATTAAATTTAATCTATTTTTTTAGACCTAAGACCTAAGATTTATATTCTAAAATATTCCATCATAATAAATATCTTAGAGTGGGAGATCACCCACTCTAAATGAGAATCACTCCATGCATAGTGAAATTAATCATACTCATCATTTTTGAATTATGCCTTAAATGGATTACATGTTATCTTGAATTTAATTATTGATAAACCTAACACCTAAACTTTATATTAAATATAAATCTATCTTTATGAATATTTTAGAGTGGACAATCGCCCACTCTAAATGTGATCCATTGTAGGTATAGTTCTAACAAATGTCAATCATTGTATTTGCACTATGCCTCTAATTATTCACTTATTAAATTAAATTATTTTTAGATATAGGTTTCATTTTATAAATTAATTTGAAATGTGAATTTTCTTAGAGTGGGTTACCACCCACTTGAAATGTGAACTATCATAGGTGTAGTGCAAACAAGTGTCACTTATCTTATTTACACTATGCCTAGAATAACTTAATTTTATTGTTGAATTTATTTTTTGTTATGCTTTACCTAAGATTTATATTTTAAACTAATACATCTAAAGATATATCATAGAGTGGGTGTTCACCCACTCTAAATGAGAATTATTATAGGAATAGTGAAAATAATCGTACTCATCATGTTTTCACTATCTTAAATGTATTACATATTATGTTTATTTTTTTCATTAATGGATATAACATTTAAAATTTATAATAAAAATTATTCCATCCTAATAAGTATATTAGAGTGGGTAACCACCCACTATAAATGTGAAATATTTTAGAAATAGTGTAAACAAGTATCAATTGACCTATTTTCACTATGCATCCAATGGTTCACTCATTAAATTATTATTTTTTTTAGATATAAGTTTTTTATTCAAAATAAATCTAACATAAGTAATTTATTACATTTTTTAGCCAAACACTCTAAATGTGAACCAATTTATGTATAGTGAAAACAAGTGTCACTTGTTCTATATAAGTTATGTCTGAAATGGACTACACATATTGTTCAATATATTTATTGAAAGACCTAAGAATTAAAATTTATATTATAAATGAATCCATATTGAAAAATATCTTAGAGTGTGTCCCCTTCCACTATAAATAAGAACCATTATAGGCATAGTCAAAACAATCCTACTCATCATATTTACACTATGCCTAAAATGGCTTACAAGTTATGTTGAATTTCATTGTTGTTAGACCTGACACGTAATATTTATATCTAAAATGAATCCATTATAATAAATATGTTAGATTGGGTGGTCATTCACTCGAAATGTGAACCATTACATCCACAGTAAAAACATTACTTGATTTCACTATGCCTACAATGGTTTACATTTAGATTTTTAAGGTGATCACTCTATGTAATTTTGTAGATAGAATTCATTATGAAATGGTATAATAATGAGAAAATAATAAAACACATGTGAATCATACAGTCATTATGAAAATAGGAGGATTAACACTTGTTTTCATTAATACTATAATTTTTCAAATTTAGAGTGAGTGGTCTCCCACTCTAAGAAAGTTTTTAGATTCGATTCATTTTATATATTAAATTTAAATATAAAAATGAAAAAATTATATTTTTCAATTATTTTTTTTTTAAATGTATGGCTGCCCATTCTAAAAAAGTTTATTTGACTAACTTTTGTTGAATGTGGGGACACCATTTTTTTTTTCACAATGGATATGTATGAAAATATATTGTATGATTGTGGGCTTAAAAAATATTTTAGAGGGGTTTATTCAATTATCCAATTAATAAAATTTTAAAATAAGTGGCCATTCATTCTAAAAATGTTAGTTTAATCCATTTTTTTAAAAAATGGGTAGCCACCCTTTTTTGGGGTCATATAAAATATTTTATTATAGAATAATATAAGAAATAACCAAGGATTAAATTAATTGAGTGTGAAATTAAAAATATATCAATTAGGGTTATTCAATTCTCCAATTAAAAAAAAAAACTCTAAAAATGAATAACTATCCATTATAAAAATTTGGTCAAACCAAGTTTTTTATAATGGTTGTACACCCTTTTTTTGTTGTATGAAATATTTTATTATAGAATCGAGTAAAAAATAATAAGATGTTATATTATTTTTATATATAATTGTAAATATTTCATAATAAATAAGTTTTTTAATTAAATTAATAAATAAAAAGTATAATTAATTAATTTTTTATATATTTTCATATATCTATATCAAATAAGCTTATTAAATTATGTATCATTTTCAACAAACAAAATAATTAAATATTTTCAAATCATATAAGTATTAAAAATTAAGAAGATATTTATATTTTTAAAAATAAATCTTAAAATGTTGTATATTGGATTCATTAAGATGCTAAAAATATAGATATAAATAAAAATCATATATTAACAATTTTCTCTTGTAGATCTTAAATTTCAATAAACATAAATTCAGATTTTCAAGAAAAACTAGTTTATGATACAAAATGAACAAAGAAGTGAGAATTTTTTTAACAAATTATCATTATATATATATTATATTTACTCATCTAGAAAATGGAATATTTAAATATTAGAAATGAAAATGTTTGATTAAATTTTTTTAAAAAATAGTTATAATAACATTAAAAAAATGAAAAATGAGTCTTTTATAAGTAATCATAAGTACAATTAAATAGTTGAGTAATTTTTTTTTAAAAATAGTTATAAATATAAAAAACATATTGGAAATGAAACTTAGAAAAGAATGGAAACATGTTTATGTAAATCTTATTTAAACAAGGCTTCAAATATTTGATTTTTCAAATGAAAGACACACCTTGGGAATGTTTTCAAATATTATATAAATTATTTATTAAAACTTTATAGAATTATTTCTTATCATTTATATTATTAATATCATGTATCTACTCATGCTATTTGTTGAATTTTATAAATTAATGTCGCATTCACTTTTCTTATAATTGATATTGAGCCTTCAAGTATAAATTTGAAGGTCATATAATTCCACCTTTCTTCCCCTCATTTTTTACTTTTTGAAAAACATGGAATTATATATATTTTTTACAAAAATGTTAAATTCATTGTCCAATAAAGAATCACTATTCAAACCGTGGCATGTAGGCAGAAAAGTATTAAGGCAACATATTTAATTTTTAAATATGTTGCATTATAATTTACCTCACATTCATAAAATGATATTTTTAAATTTGAATATGCCATGCATTTTTAAAAGGTAAAATTTTTGAAAATATGTCAGGCAGAAAAAAACTACTACAGTATTATAGGCAACATATTTAATTTTAGACATAAATATAAACATAACCAACAAGAAGAACCAGACTATTCTTCCAGTTCCAAAATCATTTTCACTATTTCTTTACCATAACAGTAGTATCCTGAGTTAGTTGCCGCCAACTTGGCTCCCTCTTGTGTAGCCTTCTTTCTAGAGCTTTGTATCATCCTTTTGCTAGGCCCCTCCAAGGATTTGGTCTCCTCGTTTACTCTTTTTCCAATATTGACAGCTGTAGCACAAATATTGGATGTTACTTCCTCCATGTTCTCCTTAATGAGTTCCCAAAGGTTATTCTCATAATCTTTGAGCTTGACGGGGATATCTCTTATCTGTTTTTCCATGATGTTAATTTTGTTCCATGTAGCTTTCTGGTTATCTTCCATAATTTCCACTGCCATGCAGAGTTACTATAGAATTAAAAAACCAATATTTTATACATAACAAATTATTAAAACAATATTAAAAGTTAGCTATTACACAATAAGATTTTATTATAATACTAAATGTTATTGTTACAAGTTTAAATTAATTTTTTGATATTATTTTAAACACAAAAAATAGTCATTTTAATTTTAAATATAAATTATTTACTTTTATATTTATAAATTACTATAAAAATAATTGAATATATATTATTTTAGTTATATATTTATAAATCATTTTTACAATAAATGTTAATAAGATTTTTTAAAATATTAAACATAAATATTATTGTAACCTTTTATTATTAAAATTATTTTAACTTATTAAGTGCATAAGTATAATTTTCTTTTAAATTTTTTTACAATATTAAATATAAACTAATATTATTTTAAATAATTGAAACTTTTCTTAGTATAATATTTTTTAAACTCTTACTATAATGTTATAATATAATATTGTATATCGAATGTAATATTTACATGTACACCATTATTAAATGTTAATACATTTTTTTAATAATATTAAACATAACATATTATTATAACCTTTTATTATTATTATTATTATTGTTGTTGTTTTTTACATTGTAAAATGCATACACTAATACTAAAAACTATTATTGATTTTTTTACAATATTAAATATAAAATAAAATTATTTTTAAATAATTGAAACTTATTAAAATCTCTTACAATAACATTTTACCAATTTTTATTATATTTTTATATTATAAAGTTTTATATTAAATGTAAGAATTACATGTACACTATTATTACAAGATTAAAATATTTTAAACTAAGATTATTTTATATAATTAAAATTTGTTGTATTTTTTAAGTAAAATATCATGTGAACTATTATTACAATGTTATATAGTAGGATTTTATATTGAATGTAATAATTACACAAACACTATTATTAAGAGTGTATTTGATTATAAACTACTATTATTTATATACATAAAATTAATTGTAAAATTTTAGGTAGAAGCTTATGTGAACTATTACTACATTTTAATAATATAATGTAAAAAATTGAATGCAAAAATTACATGTACAATATTATTATAAAATTTTATTTTAAAATTTTATGTTAATATTAAAATATAAATTACTATAGTCACAAATAAATAAAATATATTCAAGTTTTTTATTTAATATTTTATTATGAAATTAAATCTGAATTATTATTACATTAGTTAAATGTGAACTCTTTTAGAAATAGTGTAAACAAGTATTATTTGATCTATTTTCACTATTCCTAAAATGGTTCAAATCTTGAATTACTTTTTTCTTAAATATAGGTTTTGTGTTAAAAAAGAATCCAACCTTAAAATTTTATTAGAGTGGGAGACCACCCACTCTAAATGTGAACCATTGTAGGTATAGTGAAAATAAGTGTTACTTTTTCTATTTGTATTATGCCTGAAATGACTTTAATATATTTTTTATTTTTTTATTATTAGACTTAAGATCTAAGATTTATATTCTAAATGAATGTATCATGAGAAATATCTTAAATTGGGTAGTCAACTACTCCAAATGAAACTCATTTTAGGCATAGTGAAATTCATACTACTTATCTTATTTACACTATACATGGGATGGATTGCATGTTTTGTTAAATTTAATTGGTGTTATATAAAAAACCTAGTTTTATATTCAAAATGAATCCATACTAATAAATATTTTAGAGTGTATGGTTACCCATTGTAAATTCAAACCATTGATGGAATAGTGAAAACAACTTTCAATTGACCTATTTGCATTATGCCTATAATAGTTCACTTATTGAATTAATTTTATTAGATCAATTTTTCATATTAAAAATCAATCCAACTTGTGAATGTTATATAGTGAGCATCCACCCATTCTAAATGTGAACCATTTTAGGTATAGTGTTAACAAGTTTCACTTGTCTTATTTGTGTTAAGCCTGAAATGGATTACATATATTGTTGAATTTATTTGTTGTTAGTCTTAAAACCTAAGATTTATATTCTAAATAAATCCATTATGAAATATATCTTAAAGTGTGTGGCATATAACTCTAAATTATAACCATATAATTCATAATGAAAACAATCTTACTCATCTTATTTATACTATAACAAAAATGGCTACATGTATTATTGAATTATTTTATTGTTAGATCTAGATTTTTATTCAAAATGAATCCAACATGATATTGTTCATATATTAGGTGGTGTCCTAATGTAAATGTGAAGAATTTTAGGTATAGTGTAAATAATTTTCACTTAAATTTATTTATTTATTTATTTATTTGAAGGTATAATACCTAAGCTTTATTTTCTAAATGAACACACACTAAAAAATATCATATAGTGGGCAGGTGTCCATCTAGTTGAGAACCATTTCAGGCATAATAAAAATAATATTATGCATCTTATTTTTACTATACTTTAAACGGATTACATGTATTTTTAAATTATATTATTTTTATACATAACACCTAAGATTTATATTCAAAATGAATCCATTCTGATAAATATCTTAGAGTGGACAACCACCCATTCTAAATATGAACCATTGTGGGAATAATGCAAACAAGTGTCAATCAACTTATTTTCACTATTATTTCATAGTGGAAACTTCCTTAATTTTTTTTTCTGTATATTTATTTCATATTCAAATTGAAACATCTTAGATTGGATGGACTCCCACTCTAAATGAGAACCATTACATGCATAGTAAAAACAATCTTACTTGTCTTATTTTAGCTATGCATGAAATGGCTTAAATGTATTATTAAATATATTTTTTGAAATAGCACTTAAGATTTTTATTCAAAATTAATCCATCCTTAGAAATATATTAGAGTAGGCACACACCCATTCTAAATACAAACCATTACATGCATAGTAGAAATAAGTGTCAAATGACATATCTTCGTTATACCTGCATAGTGGAAAATTATTGAATTATTGTGTTTTTATATTTTTTTTTAACATTAAAAATTAATCAATCCTATGAATTATTTTTAAATTTGAATATATCCACTCTAAATGTGAACCATTACAATTATATTTTATATAGGGATCACTCATCTTATTTATGTTATGCATGAAATGGTTTACATTTCTTGTTTAATTTATTTGTTGTTAGACATAAAATTTATGTACAAAATGAATTCATAATGAAAAATTTATAATAATTTTAAGATAATAATTCTAAATGTGAAAAAATTTAGAGGTAGTGAAAAATGTGTAAATCATCTTATTGAAGAATATAGATCCATCATCCACTACAATTAGTTAGTATATCTAATTAATTTAAATTCATCATCCATCAATTGTTATTAAATTCACATGTATTATTGAGTTTATTTATTGTTGGAGCTAATTTGTTTTTTAATCTCTTTCAATTATATTTTTATTTTACCTAGGTAAAAGGTGTTTGTTCTTTATTTCGTAATTAGTTTTGTTTTAGATATTTCACAATTAAAACATATTTATAATGATAAGTTAATTTATATGTTGTCACTTTTCCAATTAGGTTTTTATAACTTTGGAAGAAATAGGAAATTATTTGTTGTTGTTTCCTAACTAGTTTGATTTTCTATAGTTTACTATTGAGACATATTTTTATGATAAGTTAATTTATTTGTTTACTCTTTTCTAATTAGTTATTGTAATCACTTTGGTGAGCCTTATTAGTTATATTTTTCAATATTTGTTTGATTTATTATAGAAAACATGCTCAATCATATATTTAATAATATATTATGATATTGTGATTGTTTATCTATTGCATACATAGATCACTATTATGACATATTAAATTGACCTCATAATTTAAAAAAGTTTTTACTATTTTTTTGTGATTAGGTAAAATTTGTGTTCTATTAGGTTTAAAACTCATATATAGTTATCATTTGAAACTAAAGAATAAAAATTTTACCCTTAATCCATGAAGTGAGGGGTTATGCTTAAATACACATGAAATTAGATAACACTACCTATGGGATTAAGTTTCCACATATATTCAGGCATGTTGAAATACCCAATAGATGTTTTCAAAGCTTAACCATAGGAATCCTTCAATCATTTATTATATGTGGTACACCAATAAGTGGTTATCCCTATGAATTTACTAAAAACTTACCTCAAAGATGAGATAGATTATTATGGGTATGGTCTACCCTCCATAATTAGTGATCTAAAATATTGGGCCAACTCTATCTACAAATGAGATAAGTTTTCCTGCAATCCCATAACTCAGAAACACCTTTATAAAATAAATCCATTTTAAACCTATTTTATAAAACAAAAGTTAATATTTTTTAAAAATTATTATTACTATGTGTTTTATTTAACTTAGACAGTTAAAAATTTAATTTTAGGAAATGATGGCTCTAATTTGCCACACTTCTAATAGAGACATTCCATTCATATATGATTCCGTCCATTTATAGATGGTTCCATTGATTAGGAGAGAAGATTATTTGTTGTCTAGATAACTACCAAAATGACTTGTGTTTGTTTCATTTAATATGAGGGAACATAAAGCTATTGAAATTGAGTTAAGTATGAAAAGTATTTTTGATCATCTGATTTTTATTCATTTGGAATGTATAAATAACTCTGAACATTCATGAGAAATAATTTAAATTAAGTTATAGGTGGCATGGTTAATTATGTCAAACATCAAAGGTATTATTTATATTCCTATGGTTGTAATATATAACATTATCTATAGTATACCATTTATAGTATAAAAAATAGCTAAAATATTTTCAATAGGATCACAACTATAGTGAAAAATATTTATCAATATGAATGAACTTCATATATTATTATTTTCTTAAATATAGATAAATATTTTTTTAAAATAATAATTCATGCAAAAAAAATTATGTTTATGGTGAGGTAAAATATTGCTACCCTAAAAAAATACTTCAAAATCATAGTTTTATGACTTAAAACATTCATCATGGGAAAATTATATTTTAAATCAAGCTAAAAAAGAGTATTAAAAGAGTGAGTCTTAGAAAAACTAATATATTAAACTTTTTTTCAATTAAAAATATTTCAATAGTAGAATTTAATGTTATCATTGGGCACCTTCAAAATACTAATACCAATCTCTTGATAGACCTAGTGTTGATCAGTGGTTTAGCTTAATGTTATTTGTCACCTAATGCCTATTTAAAGGGACAAAATAATACTACCATTTATGAAAAAAAAAAATGAATTCATAAATATTTTTACATTATCTGTAGATAAGATACCATCAAAGCTCATAAAACTATCCTAGGAAACCATCATTTTGCATCTATACATGATAGAATGAAACATAATTTTACTCATATTCTATAAACCAAGGCTACAATAGAATAGAAAATCAACATATGTAAATAATATAAAATTATGAATAAGATATCAATATGCAAAAAACTTAATGACTAGCTATAAAAAGTAAGGTTAACCTAGATCATAGAGAAAAGACCACAACAACCTAGTACTAGTCATGAAAATTTGAAGGTATCTAAAAAATTTGATTCAATTGAAAGAACACTAGGAAATTTATTTTAAATTAATTTATAACCCTTTATTTTCATGTTGGGATTCAATCCTTTGAAAAATAAATGTTAAATATTTTTGAAAAAATAAAACTATATAGTTTAGATGATAAGTTTTCAATTATCCTCCTTATAGATGATATATTATAAATATGAGTGTTTTGTTTTCATCTCTACACAATTGGTGGGATTTTATTTTGTTTGAAAAAACTATTATAATCACTATTTCAATCCAAATTTACTTGAAATTCTTACAACACTTTTTCTTAGAGGAACAAAGGGTTTGTTTGGAAAAGAGTTATCCATACTTTTTGATAAAGTTATTATTAACTATTTTCAGTCACCATGAAGGGAAACAATCATGAAAGTTTTAAGGTTCAATCCAAGTTCATGAAAATTTCTAAGTCTCAAAAGGAGAAATTAATACTTCACAAGTTTTGAGAAAGTTTTGGTCTTCATGCATTTTTAAAGTTGAATGCATGATTTGGTATGAAGTGATCAGAATTTGATACTTGAAAAGGTTTTATGAGAATCTGAGTATTTTATTTTGAGAAAGTTTTGGTCTTCTTGATAATAAAGTAGTCAAAAAAAGTGTTCTGAATGATAATTTTAAGGGCACAAGTCATGATAATCAATTTTTGCAAAGATAAGATAGAATCAGAGATTAAAAATAATGTATAAGGCCTAAAGGAGTATGTTCAAGTACTTCTAAATGTTTCTATCTTTTTGAAAAATTTACAAATATTTTATATCTTCACTGGGTGCCATATGTTAATCTCTTGATTGTCCCAAGCCCTTTCAAAATGATTTTCAACACTTATCAAAATTTATTCAAAATTACCTAAAAAATTTACACATTAGTAAAGTAGTAGGAAATCGGGTTAGTAGTATTATTCCACATGCCATAATATTAGTGATTTGGTGTCCCAAAACCATCTTTAAAAGTTCAAATCCTCTGGGTAGATGGGTAAGCAAGATGACAACACATGGTGCAATCCTGCTTCACCATAGAAGGAATAGTTAGCATTACATTTGAAGCCTCAACCAAGAAATGGAAGAGAAAGTGGAAGCCATGTATCCAAGGTGGCAAGCCCCAAGTAAAAAATAGTAGGATCACCCAATGAATATGAGAACACTATCTAGTACTCAATAGAGTCTAGATAAGAGAGCCCAGGGAAGGGGTGGAAAAATAAGAAACTTCCACATGGCCTAACTAGTAGACCCATAATGTAGAGCCCAAAGTAATTAGGGAGATGTTATGTGGAGGTCATAGAATATGGTTGGGGCTCAATGGATTAAAGGGGTGATGCATCCAGTTAAAAAAGGAGATAACTAATGGAATATCACTGTGTTGTCAATGTATAATCCTAAAATCAAAGGTCTGTCCAGTTGTCAAGACCATCATAAGCAAGATTTGTAGAATCAAAGTGTATTGGCTCAAAGATATAAGGATTAAAAGATGAATGACTCAAGAAAATTTTGTATTTAGCACTGTGAATTGAATTTAACTAAATTCTTTAGAATTTAATGCTAATGTAGTTAATATCATTAAGGCATTAGTGATACTAGTATGATGAAATCATGACTAGCACATGTAAGACAAGGAAGTTACTTAATTAAAAGCATGGCATGGAATCCTGGAAGGAGTAGCATTAAAATTAGAAGTATTAAAATTATTCCAAAATCTTCCAAGGTTTTAATTATATGATATTTATATCCACATTCTTGTACACAAAACCTTTTTAATTCAACTAGAGACTTTGAGCAATTAAATATTAGTTGTTACAAAATCAATGGGAAAGTGTGTTGAGATAATAGGTTAAATTTCAAGGAAATAATCACCATATCCTAAGGATACAATAAATATTCCATTTAATTATGTTCATCCCTATCTAATTTATAGAGTTATTGTATGCCTTGAATTTTGATATTCATTAAATTTTATCAGTTGTATTTCTGATTATAATTAATAAACTACGGGCTTCCCATTGCCTATAAAATCCTAAGTCTTACATTTCAAAAGGGTTAAAATTTATAGGATCAATAATGTTTATAAAATTTTCCCTCCATGATCCCCTTTACTACTTAATCCTTAAAATTAATAATAATTGAATCATCCTTATTTCATGTTCTGTGTTTTGTGTACACTAACAGTTGTTGGTCTTGTTTATGGATGTTCATCCCTCTCATTTTTTCCTCCCTTCACACTTATACATAGAATTATAATCATTTATAGTTCATATATTATTTATAAGCTAGTATATTTAGGCATTATTTATGGAACATTTTTTGTCCCTCCTAATTTTGTGTTGTGTTCCCATACCTTTGAGGGAAAAAATTATGCAATGAGTGTCTAATTTGAAAGTTGTACATTTTATTTCCTTATTTTTATTATGCCATTAAGTGGGTGAGGTGATATATATAATATTGGTGCATCACCATTTTCCATTCTAACAAATATCTTACCCTCTCTCTCCATTTTTCCCTCTAAAATATTAGGTTTAACATTACCTATAGATTTCATTTATACTCTTTGTAGGTCTATGCACTAGTCCTAAAATATGTGCACTTAGATTAGAAGGAATTCAAACTTATCTATAAATTTATCCTAAGGATAAAAAGAGTCCCAAATCTTGGGTATGATCCCATTATTATGATGATATATATGATCATCTACACACGTTGATAAGCTCAAGTATACCTTTTCCCCACATCGAGCACTTTTGCACCCTACACTAAGTACTCACACTTTGTACCCATATTCATTCATGAGAACACAAAAAAAATCCATGGGTACATTTTTTAAATTAAAATAGTTTATGTCATTCCTAATGGGATAACATTAAGATTTAACTAAGAATTGGTGTTATTCTTAGTCACTGGTGTTGAGGACACTCTATAGAGCACCTGGTTACTCCAAGTATTCTTGGTCTATAAATATAAACTATTAATATATATTATAATATAAATAAGATAATTTTTAATAGGTATTTATTTTAATTTTATTGAATTACAATTACCTACTAGAATAAGAATAGTTAAATAATCTTTATCCCCTATTAGGAGAGTTAGTGATTCAAGATAATATTCCCCTAGGACTCAGTCCACTCCCCCATTTTTTAGATTCCCCACCCCTAAAGGAAGACTATTCCCTATCCCATTCATGTCTACTCCTAAAAATTATCCCTTTATTTCCTTTAATTGAGGTAGTCCATTAGTCCTCCCTTAGTATGATGATATTCCCATAATTTTTCTTAAGAACATCCCCTACTTTACTAGAGAGAACTCTACTACCCCTATAGATCATATACAAGACATTGTAAACATTTTTTCCATCCATAATGTAACCAAATGAAATATCACGATGTGACTCCTTGCCTCTTCTTTGAAAAGAAGAGCACTTTAGTGGTATTGAGATTTTCAACCTTGTATTATCTAAAATTAAGATGAGTTGGATGCTAAAATATGTAAATATTTTGAAGAGAAGAGTGACCACCTATCATTGATGGAGTAACTAAATACCATTAAAATATATTTTCATGATGAAATATTTGATTTTAACTTTATATTTTAGAATACATGGGATCAGATTCCACTACTAGTAAAACCTTTTCCTAATGCTACATTTTTATAGTTTCAAGGTGTTAAATAGTGATGTGGCCATGATGATCCAATCCATGGGAGGTGAAATATTTATTGATGCATATGAGGCTATTTTTCATGAATATAATTATTTGATCCAACTAGGAGAAGTTGGAATCATACCCCTTAATACCTTATTCCTTGATCCGTCATATATAATTAAACTTGTCTTTCCCTCTACTCTGACTCTAGTGCCCATTACTATTATAACTATCCAACTAATTTCTTAAATTACACCTTCAAGTGAGCTACACAAAGTTAATACATTATTATAAATCTTTGGAAATGAGATGGTAGCATTTAAAATGTGGCAAGCATAACACTCTAGGCCTTACCAAACCTTTAAATATCTATATCAGCTAAACAAGCCTCCCTATCAAGGTGGTATACAAACTCACAAACAACTCCCATATAATATACCACCTTATACACATAATTATAATGTTTTTATCACTACTAGATCCCTCATGCCTATGTAGATCAACATAATGCAAGACTATGAGTGGTGTTTTCCTTATAATTAGCCACCTAATCAAGCTACCTACATAAATGGAGTGCTAAATTAAGATTTTTATGGTGAAAAGTATATCATATACTCAAGAGAATCAAAATAAATAAAATTAACAAAGGGAATGAGTGCACTAATAGGACCAAACATATATGGATGAATCCACTTTCATAAATTATCAAGAGATTGACTTCATCGACATAAATCAAACCAAGTGCCATATGCAATCAATAATCTAGTTGCTTATAATACAAGGTTTAAAATAAGGGAAATGAAGGGAAATAAATTTTCCCTAGTAGGTTGAACCTCTACTTCATAGGTTTCACATGAAGTTTAAAAATATAAGGTGACTCCTATTTCCTTGAAGCTTAAATACAAATCAGCATATTCAAATGTAAAATCAACCTCAAGCTAGTCAACACACTATGAATTAGGATGTTATATGAAAGTTTTAGATTAAGGGGACTCAAATTACCTTCAAAATAGTGGAACAAATGAATAAAACAAGATTTAACATGACTATGTGGGAGGCCCTATCCATTCCTTCTCAAATAAATTTATTGAATGAAGCATTGAAGAGATTTTATCAGAACCAACAAAATCATCTCTAACTACTTCTAAAATCCTATGTTATACAAGTGATGAAGAAGAACACAAAAGAAAAAACCACCCCTATTCCACATTTCTTTGATTATTGGCAAGTACCTTGTACATAACTATTCATTATTCAGTTCTAACAATGAGGGTTTCATAATGAAAGTTGATATTGCATATGACAGGGTGGACTGGTTATTCCTCTCAAAATCTTACAGCTTTTGGCTTTGAACAAAAAGTGGTTGATATTATTTACTAGTTGATACACTTCCTCAATTGAATGGTAGGATGACAAGGGGACCCTATTATTCTATTTGTAATTATGGTTGACTGTATGGGAAGATATATAGGGGACTTAGTTCGTATTTATTTAAGGGTCTAAAACCCTCTTCTCAAAGTTCCCATTAGATGAAGGGGACTCAAATTACCTTTGAAGCAAGCTATAAATTTATATTCATCTAAATAGTGGAACAAATGAATTCTTCAAACAAGCTTTAATCCTTGATGACTATGTGGGAGGCCCTATCCATTCCTTCTCAAATAAATTTATTGAATGAAGCATTGAAGAGATTTTATCCTTTAGAACCAACAAAATCATCTCCAACTACTTCTAAAATCCTATGTTATACAAGTGATGAAGAAGAACACAAAATAAAAAACCACCCCCTGACGTTACCCGACCATCTTCCATATGGGGGCAGTTCAGGGATTTTTAGAAGAAGGATGTTCATGGGAAGTTGGTAATGGAAAAAAGGTGAAATTATGGGAGGATGCTTGGTTAAAAGGAAACCCTTTGATAGAAGAATTCCAAGATAAAGAGGTAATCAACCGATGTAAGCAAAGATATGGAATAATGGTTAACTATAGAACAATGATAGATTTAGGGAAGATAAGAAATATCAGTGATGTCAATGAAATTTATAGACATATTAGGTATTATATATTATCCCATATTAAAAAGCCTCTATCTTTTAAAAGTTGGTACTATCCCTCTAAGAACCTAATGTTCTTTTTTTAGATTGGATGTAATAATAATTAAAACTATGAGGATCATCAATGACCTGAGACTCACTTTACATGCATGTCCAAGCCTCTCCATTACATAGGACATTATAGTGATTAACTTTCCCTGGAAGGGGACTCCCTGAATATCATAAATATTTTAAACTACTTCACTATATGCCTTTCACACGATTTCACTATGAATATGGGTGGTTATCTATCCTTAGATTGGTTTCGTATGATACTTAGGACCATATATGGAACCAAGGTGACCATTAAGGCCAAATCCATTTATAAAAGTTACATAGAGCCATACTTTTCTAATATGATAGGTATTAACTCCACTATTTTTGACTAGGGGGAGAATATAATTCTCTTAAGACTATTATGGAAGAAGCAAAAGAGTCCACAAATTTCAATTTGTATTTCTTAATCACTTTAGACACAAAGTAAGAATCTCCTTTCCTTTCTATTTGTGTTTCTCTTTGCTCTAAGGTCTGTTCACTCATGGATAACCTAATTGATGAATGGTTATGCGATGAATGTGAGTTTAACCCATATTATAATACATACTAAATAGGGCTAGGCATATACAACATTCTCAAGGAGGACCCCTTGTTTCCAAATATCATGAAAGTGAAAGAGGTTAAGGATGATTGATATCAAAGGCATTTGGTCATTATATTTATATGGATATAAAATTTGGAATGTATTAGGATCTAGAGTGGTAATTATCTCCCCTAAAAAGGAGAAATACTTCATCAGAAAATGAGCAAATGAGGAAATGCATTCAAGAAAGAAGGCAATGCAAGAGGGAGCCACATCGGTTGCAGTTTAGTTGCATAAATAATGTCTCCAAATATGAGATGTTGATACAAGGTATCCAACTAGAAAAAAATAAATGATTCAAATTATTTAAATAATTTGGGAATATATTATCCCATATTAAAAATTCTCACCAAATTGGATGGAATAATAATTAAAACTATGAGGATCATCAATGACCTGAGACTCATTTAATGCATGTCCAAGCCTAACATAGGACATTATAGTGATTAAGTTTCCCCTACTTCACTATATGAACACTTACAACACATGATGTATATGGACACAATTGAGGGGTTTGATAGATTAATTATCAAGACTATCTAATCCATACCTAATGGGTTGTGTGAAAAAATATGATGATGATGATAATAGTATCACAAATATTTATATGGATATAAACTTTGGAATGTATTAGGATTGGGAATAGAGTGGTAATATATCTCCCAAAAAGGAGAAATACTTCCATGATTCAGGTAGTTTAGTTGCATAAATAATGTCTCCAAACATGAGATGTTGATACAAGGTATCCAGAGAAAAAAATAAGGGATTTAAATTATTTAAATAATTTGGGAACATTTAAATAGTTATAAACTAGGTTAGAGTGAAGAACATGTCAATAATAGTCTACTAAGGTAGTTTGATGATTTCAACATCTAATCCATACCAAGGGACAATGAAAATAGTTGGTTGGTGATTTGAAAGAGAAATAAATCACAATTATCACAATTTTGGAAATGAAATATGACCTCCCACATGATATATAAAATGATTCCAATAAGATCATAAATCTTGTGATCAGACTGGTAGTCTTAGACAATGAAAATAGTTGGTTGGTGTTTGAAAGAGAAATAAATCATTAATTTACTATAAGATGAAGTTGAGTTACATGCAAGAATCAATCATAGATCCAAGACCAATGAGGAACATATAATCCAAATAAATATAAATAATTTTCATAAGGTATTTTTCATGATACAAAGCATCTTCAATTCTAATGACTAGCTCAAGGTGAGAGAAAAAATATGATGGTTAAGGAAGATCTATTCAAGAAGGTAGTGAACTCTAATGACAAGATATTGAAGGCCGATAAGTTATGATCTCCATATAAAATCAAATAATTCATCAAAGTAAGCAAATGACATGATGATAAATTCATGTGGAGCTACCAATATCTAAAAGGATTTTACCTAGGATTAGCTTAACATACTATTGAGCTTAACCCTAACACCAAGCTAGTTAGGTAGAAGGAAAGGCTAGTAAACCTAAATATTGAACCTTTAATGAGCAAAGATTTCTCATAAATAATAGATTAAAATATAATATTTTCAATCAAAAATTATTCATGGGTGGACAATCTATTCCTAGTGTGTAATAAGAATGGATAAATTTAGTTATGCATGGATTTGAAGGATTTAAACAAAGCATCCCTCAAAGATCACTACCCATTCCCACCCATGGATTCAATTTTGTAAACAATTATAGGTGTAAAGAATTTTTCACTATTGGATGGTTACTCAAGCTGTAACCAAATACTTGTGTAGGAGTGTGATCAATTTAATGCAACATTCACTATTAAGTGGGGAACCTTCACATACTAGAGGATGCCTTTTAGATTAAAAAATGTGGGAGGTACCTTTTAGAGAGCTATGGATATGGCATTAAAGGGAATCCTCAAAAATATTATCCTTTTTTACCTTGATGATATCATAGTCTTATCCAAGTTCATAATAAATCACTTAAGTTTTTTAGAGCAAGTCTTTGAAAATTGTCAAGAGTTTGGTATCTCTTTCAATCCAAGCAAGTGCATATTCACTATTCATGAGGGCAAGTTTCTAGTGCACATTATTTTCAAAAATGGTATTATAATTAATTTGGAGAGACTCTAGGCCAACCTATCTCTCCCTCTCTTAAATCATAATAAATACCTTATATTTTCTTGGGAAAAATAAACTTCATCAAAAGGTTTGTGCCAAATTTCACAACTCTGACCAAGCCCCTAATAATAATGATCAAGAAAGGCACTACATTTAGTGAGACCCATGAAGGCAAGAGATTTTTTGAGGCCATAAATCATGTTATTACACAATATAATACCTTGAAAAACCTCAATTATAGTAAGTATTTTATCCTTTATTAATTTGGTGTAGTTTAAGGCATATTAGCCAACCCTACACAACAAAATAATGAGTAATTAGAGAAGCCTGGCATTTTATTTAGCTAAGTTCTCAAGGATTATGATCTTTGATATAAATTTATGGAAAAACATACTCTCATAATCATAAGGGTTCTCAATAAAATCAATCATATGCTCTCCAACAACAAGATCTAGCTCATGGTTTCTCACTCAAGTATAATGGATTTTCTAATGAGGATGTCAGTGAGAAGAGAGCTAGTTGGATCACAAAGGTGATGGAGTATGATTTAGATATCTAAATCACCAAGCTAGTGTGAGGAAAAGGAATGTGTGATTAGTTGGAATAAGATGTAAAAGTTGAAGATAGATTAGTCTTTGCACTACACAAGGATCAATTAACTAACTAGAATGCCCTTGTAAATTAGAATCAGAGTAAGAGCACTTTCCTTCAAACTAGTGCATATCTACATCACCTTAATAAATCCAAGTTTATACACTTTATATTACAATCTATTCCTTATACACTTGTCATTGGTGTGATATTTAAAATAAACATCAATGGAGTTATCTTAAGGTTTTTGGAATAGGATAAAGTAAGTTAGATCCTTACATAATTCCATGATGGGATATTAGGAGGCAATTACTCACCTAAAACCACTTCTATTAAAACCATGTGAGCTAGATACTAATGGTTAACTATATTTAAATATGCACATGCATGGGTGAAAAACTAAAAGAAGTGAAACTTCTTTGTAGGAAATAAGAAGTTAACATGTCTTCCCCTATGCCCAATTCAAGCAGATCATCCCTTTTCTCAATGGGGCTTGGAATTCATTAGAATGATAAATCCACCATCAAGTGTCAGACATATATGGAACATCATGAAAACTAGATAATTAAGAAGGTGGATAGAGGTAATATCAATTAAGGAGGCTAATGATATTTTTAATCTAAATTTTTACAAAGGCCTTATAAAATGATTTGGTATTCCATCCACCATCCTTTCTGATAATGCATTAGATTTTATTTAAACCAAATTACTGAATGAGCAGTAAAACATAACATCCACCTAAGCAATTCCTCAAAATATTATCCTCAAGGTAATAGTTTGGTTGAGTCCACTAATAATTACTTGATTCACATTATCAAGCAAACCATGGAGGATAATCAATGATCTTGGCATGCAAAAATCAAGGTAATCATTTGAGAAAATAGAGTAACACCAAAAAGGGTAATAGGAAATTCTCTCTTCATGGTTGTTTATGGGAGGGAGGTGAGGTTTCATACATCTCTTGAGTTACCCTCATTAGAGCTATCCCATCAGCTAGAGTTGTACGAGATGGATCCTATGAAATTAATGTTAGGTGATCCATAAATCTCAAAGAAATGAGAGCATAGACCATATGCACCATAAATTTATAGAAAGATCAATTGAAGAGAACCTTTGATAATAATTCCATTGATACAAGTTTTTAGGAAGAAGACTTGTTGCTCAAATGGGATAAAGATAGAGTAATGACTAGGAAGCACACAAAGTTTGATACAATATGGAGTGGTCTGTATGTCAACACAAGCTACAAATAGGCCAATGATTTTTAGCTTTTGAGATGAAATGGAGAAGATCTATTGATCCTAGTTACTAGGATCCATCTAAATCACTACTTATAAAATTATTTTTAATATGTATATAGTATTTTAGTTGAATTTTTATTTTTTATAAGTGTTGAGGCATAGAATTTTACTCATTTTCTTTCCCTAAGTACTTTTGCATATTTTTTTATTATTCCTTGCTTTATTATCTATTGAAGAGTGAACATCAGTTCAATTCATTTATTGGTAGGTCAAGTAGGTTATAGCTAGGTTATACTTATAGATTCAAGGGTGTTGATTTCCTCTATGATTCTATGCACAATGGATTGATTCAAAGGCTATTGGATTCTTTCTTAGAAGGCAAGTATCTTATATAGGTCACTATAATGTTGACTATTTTTAGTCACCATGAAAGGAAACATCCATTTTAGTTTAAAGTTCAATAATCATGAAATTTTCAAGGTTCATTCTAAGTTCATGAAAATGGTTATATCAAAAGGATAAATCAATACTTCACAGGTTTTTCTTCATAAGTTTTTTGAAAGGTTTGGTCTTCACATATTTTAAAATGAAGTAGTCAGATAAAGTGTTTTGAAGGACAATTTCAAGGGAACATGTCGCAAGAATTAGTTCTCATAAAGACTAAGGTAGAAGTAAAGGTTATGAATCTTATAGAAGGCCTAAAGAAATTTATGGGAGTACTTCTAAATGTTTATGTCTTCATGAAAAAAATATGAATATTTTCTATTTTTTCTTGTTACCACATGTCAATAACTTGATGTTCATAATCCCTTTCAAAATAAATTTTGACACAACTAATTTTTTTTAAATTTGCATGGAAGATCTCAATGTTAGAAATGTAGCAATAAAGTGGGTTATATGTATTCTTTCACATGCCATGATCCTTGTGACATAGTGTACTAAAACCATTCAAATAATTTCAAAGCTTATGGGTAGGTGGGTAATCAAGATGATGCCATATGGTGAAATACCACTTCACTATAGAAAGAATAATCAACATTAAATTTGAAGCCTTAACCAAGAAATAGAAGAGTCAGAGGGAGTCACATGGCCCAAGTGGTAAACCCCAATCACAAAATAATAGGAGTGCCTATAAAATAAGATAAAAATAGTTGACACTCAATAGATCCCACCCAAGAGAGCCTAGGGAAGGGGTTGACAAATAAGAAGTTACCACATGACTTAGCTAGTAGACCCATAACATAGAGCTTGAAGTAATTATGGATATAATATGTGGAGGCCATATACTATGGCTAGGTCTCAATGGATTAAAAGGGTGACATAGCCAAGTAAAAAAGTATACAATGAATGGAATAATGTTAATCAATGTTCAATCCTAAAATTAAAGGTTTTTCAGCCTATAAATACTATCATAAAAAATATTTGTAAAATCAAATAGTAGTGGCTCCAATATCATAAGATTTTGAGATAAATGACTCAAGAAGATGTTGTAATTTTCACAATGAATTGAATTAATCTCAATTATATAGAATTTAATGATAATTTAATTAGTATAATTAATGCATGAATGAGACTAGCATGAAGTAATCATGACCAAAGCATAAATGATAAATAAGTGTCTTAATGACAAGCATGGCATGAAAGTCTATAGGGAGTAAAATTGAAATAAAAAGTGGTGAAATTATTCCAAAAAATTCCAAGGTATTAATTTCATATGGTGTACAATTTCATTCCTATACATAAAACCTATTGAGCTACGACCATTAAGTGATTAAATATTAGTCAATAGACAACTAATGGGAAAGTGTGTTAAGATGATAGACTCAAGTTAGAAGTAATCATCACCATGTTATAAGGATGTAATCAAGATTCCATTTAACTATGGCCATTACTATCTAATTTATAGAGAGATTATATTCCTTAAATTGTGATATTAATCAAATTTTATTAGTTGTATTTTGACTGTAATTAATTATCCATAAGATTCCCATTGCCTATAAAAGATTGGATCTTGAATTGTAAAAGGGTCAACATTTATAAGCACCCTAGTGCTGCAAAAATTTTCCCTCCATGAGCCCCTTTGATACTTAGGCATTAAAAATATTAGGAAATAAATCATTCCACATATTCATGAATAGTTTTTAATCTTGCATGTCGATTGTCATCCCTCTCATTGTCATCCTACCTTTGCACCTGTTGACCAGACTTCCCCATAGGTCAAATTAGGTCAACACTCTTGAATTTTAAATTTTTTCATATGTTCCTTCTAGGTTTCAAATGTTAACCATGGTCTTAGATGAGATGTATTCATAGTTTTAGGGTCATAATATATTTTCACCTTGGTCACATTTGTCTAGTTTGTCTTGTCCTTTTATACCATCTTTTGGGTCATGCTAAGAAAATGTATAGTTTTTTAAAAAATGACAAAATTTTTAAGAATAAATATAATGTAATTCATGTTAGGGAATGTAAGATAGAAGTTTTGAAACTAAAATGCTATAGGTTTAATGTAGAAATAAGAAGATCATATACAAAAGGTTAGTTTTAGATAGTTGTATGGAATGAGGTGACTCATATAGAATATATGATGGTTTAGGAAGGTTTATTGAGATCCATATAGATAATTTATAGGCTTAAGTGGATTAAATAGATCTAAAATTGAGTAAAACTAGTTTCTTCCTCCTATCACTCCCTTGGACAAGTCAAAAGGGGTCAATGATTTTCACTTGGTATGGATAGGAGAAGAAGATTTGAAGTGATTGAACTTAGGGAATGTTAGTAGTAACTATGAGCTTATATTTAATGTTTATGGTTTCAATATTGATGTTCCATACTATATTAACAATCACTAATATTGTTAACACCTCTAAACTACCTATGTAACGCAAACATCTCAGTTTTTCTCATCTAATTTCATTGGTCTTCATGAACCAAGTAGTGTAGGTGGACTTTTAGAGCATGTTAATCCTTTTCATGTTGAAATAAACTAGTTTGGAATGTGTAGTCATAGGATTATAGGAAGGATTATCTCATTATGGTAATAGTGAGCACCATTAAGGGCTAAGAATAGTGTTTTATCAATTGTATAGTTTATTCTCATATCAGTAGCTTTAGATCAGAGGTAATGCACTTGTTTCAACCTTATATCATGGTGATGGTCTAAGTATAATTAAATAGAATGATGGAAATATTGAATATTTTGAAACCAAGTGAGGTTGAAGATTGAACTCACATACAAGTAGACAGTCACCTACAAAATTATGTAGGAGTATTGAGATAGAATATTGATGAAGTTTGGAGATTCAAGGATTTGAGGAGAATTTCAAGATGAAAATAAAATGATTGAGCAATTGAAAAGATGTTAGAGGTTGGTTGTGAGAGTTAATTCAAGATCAAACCCAGTCAAGACCACTTTAAACAACACCTATAGGTGCAAATTCAAAGAATGTTACAAAGTGGGAAGTTTTAAATTAGCTTATCTAAAAAGGATTCTACCTATACATAGTGTCATCCCTTGGTGATTATATATGAGATCTAAGTAAGCCTAATGGCTTCATTCCTGCATCCTAAGACTAGGGCTAGCATTTGAATGTGAGAGGAGATGAATAGATAAAGGAAAGAGGATGGTGATGGAGGTTTTAATTCTCTCAAGTTTATAATAAAAATAATTAGAGAACTACAATGTCAAAAATACAAAATCAACTTGGAATAATGCAACTTGAAAGTCATACCTTTTACATTGATGGTAAAGGGATAAGATCCTAGTATCAAGTTAAAAATAAGTACACATAGGTATGGAAAGGTCCTATGACCTTAGGAAGAGGAAAATGTGTGAAATGTAGTACTTAGACACATATCATCACCTATAGTAATCTTCATGATTCCCCTAATTGACACCTATAGTTTAACACATACTATAAACTAGCCTAACCAAATGGAGAATGCAGGTTTAGAAGTTTGACAGAGGTGTAATATAGATGACCATGTAATAAATCATTATCATACTGATAATATCACATTTCATGTTATTTTCATAGGGAATATATAACATATATTGATCAAAGTTGGGCATGAACCTCAAACTCAATCTACCAAAATCATGCACACACTCACAGAACTAAAAGCTAGTCTAGAGAAATTTAGAGTGTTTAGGGAGATAGAAGTGTGATCTAGATATGAAACTTAGTAAATAATCTCATCATGAATGTAAATAATCTACCATGGTTTAAATTTTGTTAGACTAATAGGGGAAGTTTCCTCTAATTTATCTCAGACTTGAGGCACTTCACAATTAATGTAATTTGCAGACCTAATACATGAATGGTAAAAGGATGAAACGAACAGTCTTGGAATAAATTTGGTATGATTTTAAGGGTTGAAATGAATGTTAATGATAATTTATAATCATATACATCCACTATGATCATTCACTAGTGGTAATAAACTTAAAACATAGTTTATGCCTACTAGGCCTAATAACTAAGCATGAATAATCTAGTGTTTAATGTCATTCATATGACCATATGATCTTCCAAATAAATTTGAGATATTTAATGAGAGATTTTATGGTTAATAAGACCCATTTATTTGAATATAAAAACCGAAAATTGGTCATTTTTTCCTAATTTTATTTTAGGGGTGTCTAAAATGCATAGTACGAACTTGAGAGCCATTTTCTTTCACTCATATATATACAGACATTGTGCATGGTGTCTCAAAAAAATATGGATAGATTATTAAGATCCTATACTTGAATTGGTTTGAAGTTTAAGTGTTTAACCTTTATGAATCATTGATAACAACCTAAATGACATAAAACCCTCATAAGATCTTGATAAAGTAGATATGAATAAAAATGCATCCAAAAGGGTTAAATTTTCCTATAAAATGGTTTGGACCTATTTATCACTCTCTCAAGATCTTAAAAATTCAATTGTTTTGTATTGTCACTTGTACTAACATGTTAAATCCTTTATTTTTTGCATGTTTTGAAGTGATTTAAAGGTACAAAAGGGAATAATTAGGTGAAATCAATTATAAAATGTGTATGTAGATGTACTTCAACTCCTCAAACCCCATTCTCACCTTGTTGATTCATGAAAACCCCTCTACTAATCTAGCTGTTATAGGTAGTCTTGGATAGAATAGTAAGGAGAAGGTGACTACCTAATTTGGATATGAAGAGTGTGATATTGAAAATTTTGAGGTATACCTAATGGAATAGACTATAAATAGGATTTGATGATGTGTATCACATATGTGTAATGAAATTTATTAAACATGTATAAATCATCATAGTAATGAGTGTGTGAATTCAGGCTTACAGGGCTAGTGAGAAGTTGTAAGAAAGTGAGCAAGTGTCAAAGAGAATGTTATTAGTTATGGAGTGTATAATAAAATTCAAAATAAATTTTTCATATTTTCAATTTAGATGATATATGTCAATGACTTATATGGTATATTTATACTATTAAGTGGAATCCTCATCAAGAAGGAGGTTTCAAGAAAGACAATGGAGTATCCCTTTTCCAACTTTAAGGAGATGTCATGTTTGTGATTGACACTTGCTCAAGGAATATTCATGACCTATTTTATAATTCATTATATTTCATTATTACTATTTTTCAATACTTGACACTTGGTATGGTGACCCTTCAATGTCACTCTTTCTCTCTCCTCTCTTATGCTCTATATATTGAAGTCATTTTGGCATTATAAACAATCCATAATTGGCATGGTTAATCCATATTATTTCTGATATATTACTTTGAATTTGAATAATTTTTTATCAAGATGGTTTAATCTTTAAAACTATTACCTAAGTATGTCAAGTATTCCATTTAGATGACAAGTGATGATGAATATTTCTCCTTGCTTACATTTTATTCTTCTATGAATTAAGTAACATTTCTTCCGACAAGTCTCACAAAGTGTATATGTTTGTTAGGTATATTATGAAGAATGAGAGAGATTAGCATTATCTAATATCATACCTCCTATTCACCCACCTATGGAATTTCATGGCAATATGCCTCCATGTAAAAAAACTTATGCTAGAAAAACTTTAAGTTGAGCTCAGTTTTAGCAGTTTGCCTTCTTAGTGTAAATGTAAGTATGTTTGTGGAGATATCTTTGGTGTATCACCTCCATTAGTGTAGGTTACATTTATATTTCCTTCTTCCCTTTTCACCCCAAAAAACATGATTAGTCTAGTGTAGTGTGTGAGTTTAAAACATATATCAAGGGAGCTAGCCCATAATTTAGAGATTTATCTCTTGTATCTACTTTCCTATATATAGAGATAGTTCCATGTTCTCCAAAATTTGAGAAGGTCTCATTGAATTTTCTAGGGTGAAATTTTGGGATATAACATTTTTGACATGCCCAATGGGACATGAAGTCTAAGAAGGTTGTTCAAGGTGGATGCTAGTCTTGACAATAAGGAGGCTATAATAACCCACTGCTTGTAGTATCTAGCGACCCCAATAATTAACTCTTGATGGTAGAATAGTGCAGTATTTCATGCCTAAGGTAAACAAAATATCTCTTACTAAATTCATTAATTTTAAATTATAAGAGCTTCCTCATTATTCATATGAAGGAAGTATGTTTTTTAACACACATCCTTACCCAAGAAGATCATACCTTACTCATAAACCTATGAGATAGTTTTTGATTGGCCCAATCTTGAAAAATCCTAAAGTTATCATGGTAAGGAACCTACCTTTTATTTCCTTAAATAGATATATCCCTCTAATACTTGACCATTATGATGACATTCCCATATCTTCCCTCAAAAGTGTTCCCTCATACACCGATGAGATTGCCATTACCCCTATTGAGCATATTAGAAACATTGTTAACTTTTGAAATATAAATCACATCATTGAGGAGAACATAAAAATTAGGTTATTGTTTGTCTCTTTCAAGGGTAAATCTCTTGATTTGTATGGTACATTGGCTCATGAATATATCACCACATGGGATGAGTTAGGAGATGCTTTGAGGATAAGAGTGATAACTTGTCATTGATTGAGGAACTAACCAACATAAGGAGAGCACATCATGAATTTATCTAAGACTTTAAAAAAATATATTAGAATACATGGGATAGGATCCCAATCTTGGTAAGACCTACTACACATCATGCTTTCCTTTATTATCTTAAGTGTTTTGATAGTCACATTTCTATGATGATACAATATATAAGAGGGATCACATTGATTAATGCCTATGAAGTGACCATTAGGGAAGAGAATTGTTTAATTGAGTCTGGGAAGATTTCCCTAAGACCTACCATTCCTCTATTCCCTAATTTTAAAACACATACATCTATTATTGTTCCTATTCCTCCACCAAAACATAAATATGTTACCCCTATCCATCTAAGTAAATATAATGAGGCAAAAATAATGATGGCACTTGAGAAATAAATTTTAGGTCTCAAGAGGATAATAAAATAGGAGTAAATGAGGCCTTTCTAAAGTCACTATCAACATAATCAATCCTACCCAGATTATCAAGGAAATATACCACCCTTTCAAGGTCATCCTCAAGGTCAAGGGTAGTTAGTTCAAGCAAAGTCCTATAATGGTTATAATCCCAATGTTTCATATAACTCAAAATCATTAGTGTCTATTAAAAACAACCTTGGCCAAGATCATGAGAATTAACCTCCATGGGATCAACCTCATGATCCACCTACCTATGTCAATGAGTCCTTTAATCAAGCCTTCACAGAAAATTTAGGAACAATGCCATTTATGACTTAATCTTAGGTACCTAATAGAGGAGAGAATAATGTAAAGAGCACTTGAGTTAGGTCTAATTTATTTAATTTGTAGAGAGATGGCTCATGTTTTATGAATTACCAAGGGTAATTGTTTCTCATGTTTTATGAATTACCAAGGGTAGTCAAGAAAAGACTCAATTCCTATAACTGCAAACACAAGGGCAAAGAGGAAGGTAATTGAATAAGTTTAAGGTGATGGTAATGTATAATCAATGAATATTCAAACATCATAAAGGGTAGTTATGTCTAATTCAATCCTAAATAAACAAGTAGATCATAGAATTTATAATGTTAAGAATTTTTTCACTCCTCAAAAATATCAAGGTGTGGGTAGAATCATTCTTACTAATGGACAAGCTAAGGTTAGTGTCTATTTTACTAATATTATAGATAATATTAAGAACACTCATGTGAATTTATCAATTTGAAATACACTTGAGATTACAATATAAGCATACCTTCTCCAAGAAGATTTTTCCAAACTTATCATGACAATAAAGTAGCCTAGTGGTAAAGAGGCACCCTTGATAAACACATTAAAACCTAGTGAAGGAAAATCAAATAAAGTTAAAAGTTTGGAAAAACCTCCTCCATTATATCTCTCTATCATCATTAGAGATGATTTTGTTTATAATTTTTTGATTGATAGTGTAGAAAGTACTTGTGTCATGCCCAAAAATGTAGTTGATATGCTGAACTTGAAGTATGAGCCTCATTCCAAGGGAGTACTACAACTAGATGGGTTAAATTCCAAGACCATTGGCATAATCAAAGGTTTATAACTTGTTCTTAATGCTTGTATTAATTTAACCATTTCTTAATATGTGGTGGTGAATGTGCCACCTCACTTTGTTCTTTTCTTGTCAAGAGAGTTTACTGGTAATATTCGAGGATACTTGACTTCAAATTAGTCCTATATGTAATTTAGGACTAGGTATGGTGAAAATGTGTCAATTGAATATGAACCTCTATCTAGTTTTCATGTAGATCCATATGTGCCTTATACATATAACATTAATTACAATGTTAGTGATGAATAAGATCAATCTAATGATCAATAACCTATAACACTTCTTGATGTCATCTCTAACTTTTACCTTGATGAAAGGGGAGTTGAGCAATATAGATTTAATGAAACTAGTCTTGGTACATACATCCCCATGAAGAATATGATGGATATCTTGAGGTATATTTTGATGACATTATAGAACAATATATATGGGGAAACTAACTTTTTCACATGGATGAGGATGTTAGTATCCCATATGTGACAAAGCATGATAGTCCTAGTAAACATTTAGTTATACTTGCTAAAGAAGAGAACACTCATGACAATGAACCTCAAGAAGAAGTGTATGATATGTGGTAACAATTTAATTCCATAGTGTAGGAATTTAAGAAGGTAAGTAGTTTTATAACTCTTCAAAAGGAATGCATACCTGATGATGAGGTCAATCCTATAGCCAATGAGAATAAATAAGACTACATTAAAGACTCCTAATAGTAATCATATCATGACTCAAATGCATTTGAATTTTGGAAAGATTTCATGACTCCCAATGATTAGATTGAAGAATGTCAAGTAGACATGAAAATTTTTAAAAAATTTATAAAGTAAAATAAACCTCCAAGAGATATATATGGAGTGTTCATGAGAGATCCAAATGCCTAACTTGTTGCTAGCAGGATCTCCAAAAATGGTAAGTTATTTGATTAACACCATAAGCAAGTGTTCATTAACAAACATTAGTTATATGATGGTTTATTTTAATGGAATAATAGTGATTATTGAAGTGTTATCTTTGACCCTAGTTGACATAATGAAAATTTGGCTTTCACCTCAAGTGTTTTGTGGTCTTTTACATATTAGGACAGGTGTGTCTTTTCCTTTGAGTTTATTGTGTGTTTCCATAAGTGATTATGAGCACAAGTGTGTGTTTTGTTGTTTTGTTTTATGTTTTTATTTATTGTTGTCTTTGGTGTGAGTTTTGAGTCTTTTAAGAGGAATATTTATGTCAAATATAGTGATGGGTGACTATATTTCCCAAGGATAGGAGAGGGCAACTGGTCCCTAGCATAGCAGACATACTACCCTTAAAAATCATTAAAATGTTGACTAAATTTCACAATAGGTTAAATTAGATCAACCCCTATACAATTTCAAACTTTTCATAGGGTAATTTTAGGTTTTAAATGTTCTCCATGGTCTTAGATGAGGTCTAGTCATAGTTTGAGGGTCATAATATTTTTCACCTTGGTCACATTTGTCTAGTTTGTCTTATGTCCTTTTATACCACATTTTGGGTCATGATAAGGAAATATATAGTTTTATGAAAAAAAAAATGTGTCAAGAATAAATATAATGTACTTTATGTTAGGGAATGTCATAGAATATTTTTGAAACTAGAATGCTATATGCTTAATGTATAAAGAAGAAGATCATCTCTAAAAGGTTAGTTTCAGATAATTATATAGATTGAGGTGACTCATTTGGCATGTGTGATGATTATATAAGGTGTATTGAGATCCCCAAAGATAATTTAAAATATTAGGTGGTTTCAATAGATCCAAAATTGATAAATTTTGGTTTCTCTCTCCTATCACTTCCTTGGATAGGTTAAAAGTGGTCAATGGTTTTCACTTAGTACAGATATGAGAAAAAGAGTTGAAGTGAGTGAACTTGGGTGATGATATTAGTACTTATGAATTTATATTTAATTTTCATGGTTTAAAAATTTATGGTCTATACTATATGAAAAATCACTAATATTGTTAACACCTCCAAATTATTTGTGCAACACCAACATCTAATTTTTTCTTATTTGATTGCATTAGTTTGTGTGAACCATGTAGTATACGTGGAATTTTAGATCATGTTCATCATTTTCATGTAAAATTAAACTATTTTAGAATATGTGGTCATAGGATGATAGCCAAAATTATCTCATTGTGCTAAGAGTGAGCACCATTGAGTGATAAGAATAGTGTTTTATTAGTTTCAAAGTTTGTTCTCCTATGAGTAGATTTAGATCAAAGGTAATGAAATTGTTTCAACCTCATATCATGGTGGTGGTATAAGAATAATTAATTAGACCAATGGATATCTAAAATCATTCAAAATCAATTGAGTTTTAAGATTGAACTCACATACAAGTAGACAGTTACCTATAAGACTATATAGGAGTACTGAGATAGAGTATTGGTGAAGTTTGGAGTTTTAAGGTTTTGAGGAGAATCTCAAGATGAAAAAAATAGGACTAACACATTTAAAATAGGTTAGAGGTTTGTTATGAGAGTTAATTTAATATCATAAATAATCAAGACCACTTCAAGAAACACCTACAGGTGTAAAGTCAAAGAAATTTGTAAAGTGGGAAGTTTTACCTTAACTTCTTTAAAAGGGATTCTTCTCATACACATTTTCATCCCTTGGTGAATTTATATAATATCTAAGTAAGCCTAATGGATTAATTATTTAATCCTAGGATTAGAGGTAACATCTAAACATGAGAGGAGATGACTAGGTCAAGAAAAGAGGATGGTGAGTGAGGTTTCAACCTAGTCAAGTTTCTACTAGAAATACTAAGAGAAATATAGTGTCAAAAATCCAAAATGAACTTAGAACACTTCAACTTGTAAATGACACCTAGTACATTAATGACAAAGGGATAAGAACATGGTCTTAAGGTAGAAAAGATTCCATCTAGGTATGTAATGGTCCTAGTGATATCATAAGGAGGTAAATGTGTGAAACATAATACTCAAACATATATCATCACCTACAAGATTCTCATGATTCCCCTAATTGACACCTATAGTTTGACACATACTACAGACTAGCCTAAGAAAATGGAGAATGCAGGTTTAGAAGTTTGATAGAGGTGTAATATGGATGACCACATAATAAATCATTATCAAAATGATAATATCACATTTCATGTGATTTTTATAGGGAAAGGAAACAAAACATAGATTGATCCATACTAGGCATAAACCTCAAACTCAGTCTACCAAAATCCTGCACACAGGCATAGAATTAAAAGCTACTTTAGAGAATTTAGAGTGTTGAGGGTTATAAAAGTGTGATCTAGATCTTAAAACTATTATATAATCTCATCATGACTTGACCTAGGCTCCCATGGTCTCATTTGGGTTAAATAATAGAGGAAGTGTCATCTATTTTGTCTCAGACTTGAGGCACTTCATAGTCAATGAAATTTGCATACCCAATACATGAATGGTAAAAGGATGAAATTAATAATCTTATAATCATTTTGGGATGATGTGAATAATTTAATTGAATTTTGATTAGTGTTGAGAATCATCTATAGCCACTGTGATCACTCATTGGTGGTCATATACTCAAAACACAGTTTATGCCTATTAGGCCTAAGAACTTGGCATGAATCATCAGGTGTGTAATGTCATTCATATAACCATACGATATTCCCAAGTAATTTTTTATATTTTATGATAGAATGGAGGGTTGATAATACTCCTTGATTTGCAAAAAACTAGTCATTTTGGCCTAATTTTGTCTTAAATGTGTCTAAAATGCATATTAAGAGTTTGAGAGCCATTTTATTTCACTCATATTTGTATAGACAATGTGTAATGGTGTATCAATGACTTTGGGATAGTATAGGGGGGTCATATAATTGAACTTAATGAAATTAGTTCAATTTTTATGGTCTCAACCTTTATGAATCATTGTTAACAACCTAAATGACCTAAAACCCTCATAAGAGATTGATGAAGAAGATATGAATAAAAATGGATCTAAAATGGGTCAATTATAATATAAATTGGTTTGGATCTATTTGGAACTCTCTCAGGTTACTCACTATTCAATTATTTCATACTGTCACTTATATGGACAAGTTAAATCCTCTATTTTCTACAAGTTTTTAAGTGATTTGAAGGTGTAGAAGGGAATAGGTAGGTGAAATACATTATATAAGGTGTATTTATATGTAATTAAACTAAAAAACCCCATTATCACCTAAATGATGCATTAAAACCCCTTTACTAATCTAGTTCTTAAAGATAATCTTGGACATAATAGTGAGAAGGTGATTGCCTAAGTTGGAGATGAGGAGTGTGATATTAAATATTTTGAGGTATACCTAATGTAATAGAAGATACATATTCTATTATGATATGTCTCACATATCTACAATTAACTTTATTCAACATGTACAGGTCATCCTAGTGACAAGTGTGTGACTTCATGCCTAAAGGGTTAGTAAGTAGCTATAAGGAAGTGAAAAATAGATGTAAAAGATAAGGTTATTAGTTATGGAACATATAATGAACTTCATAATAATTTTTTAATCTTATTAATTTAGATGATATGTGTCAAATACTTACAATTTTGTTTTAGACTAAGTGGGATCCTCATCAGGAAAGGAGTTTCAAGAAAGACAATGGAGTATCAACTTCACCAACTTCAAGGAGATGTCATATTTGTGATTGAAACTTTTTCAAGTAAGCTTCATGACCTATTTTTTAACTCCTTATCTTGCATTGTAACCAAATTTAGAGACTTGACACTTGTCATGGTGACCCTTCAATATCATTCTTTCTCTCTCTTCTCTTATACTCTATATATAGAATCTATTTTGACATTATAAAAAATACATAATTAGCATGGTGAAATCCTACTAGTTTTAACATCTTTTTTTACTTTGAATAATTTTTTCTAAAGATGTTTTAATATCTAAAACTCTTTCTTAAGTGTGTTAGGTAGTACATTTAGATGACAAGTGATGATGAATGTTTCTCCTTGCTTCCATTCTACTCTTGTACGCATTATGTGAGTAACATTTCTTCTAAAAAGTCTCATAAAGTGTATATGTTTATTAGGTATATTTTGAAGTGTGAGACAAATTATAAGTGTCTAAGACCAGACTTCTTAGTCACCCACATTTGGAATTTCATGGCAATATACTTCCATTTAGAAACACTTATGCTAGAAAAACCTTTGAGTTGAGCTCATTTTTAGCAGTTTGCCTTCTTAATGCAAATGAAAATATGTTTGTGGAGATAACTTTGGTATATAAACTCCATTAGTGTATGTTAATTTTATGTTTCCTTCTTCCCTTTTCACCCCCAAATAATTGATTAGTCTAGTGTATTTTTTGAGTCTAAAAGATAGATCAATGGAGCTAGCCCATAATCTATAGATTTATCTCTTGTGTCTACTTACCTATATGCAGAGATAGTTTCATGTTATCAAAAATTTGAGAAGGTCTCATTGACTTATCTAGGGTGAAAATCTAGGTTACAATATCACCTCTACACAAAATAATAATTTTATATAGGTCACATGTTGTGTATAAATGTGTCTATATAGGATTTATATATGGAACATTTTTTTCCCTCCTAAGGTTGCATTGTGTTCATATACCTTTGTGCCAAACACTTATGTAGTGAGTGTTTGATTTTAAGGTTGTACATTTTAGTTCCTTAGTTTTATTATGTCATCAAGTGGGTGAGGTTCTCTATCTTCTCTTTGTATATAACTATTTCCCCTTCCAACAAACCTCTTACCCTCTTTCTCCTTTTTCCTTCCAAAATATTAGGTTTATCATTAGTCATATATTTAATTTATACTCTTTTTAGGTCTACACACTAGTTCTAAACTAGGTGCACTTAGATTAAATGGAAGTCAGCCTTATTGTAAGGTTCATCCCAAGGAGCAAAAAATTACCACATCTTGGGGATGTTATTATTGTTATAATAAGATAAAAGATCATTTATGTGCATTGGTAAGATAAATTACACCCACGCCCCATATTGAGCACTTTTGTTCCCTACACTAAGAATTCACACTTTGTGTCCGTCTTCAGTCAACACTAAACAACAAATATCCACAGGTGCATGTTTTGAGTGATAATAGTTATAAATGATGAATTTTATGTAAGGAAATTAATTAAACCTAGTGTCAAATTAGAAAATTTAAATTTATATTGAAAATTAATAAAATTATAAGTACAGAAGTTCTAGACTATTTCATATCATGAATGCTAAAAGAAATAACTTTGATATGGTGAATTGAATCCAATGTTTTATAAAAGTTTTATATTAATAAAATAAAATAAAAATATCTTTGTTAGGAGTTCATATATTGGAAAGGAAAATAGAAAATAAAAAATGTTGCATTAAGGAATGGGATCCATAAAACATAGTTAAAAAAATAACAATGTCAAAGGATGTTAAAACCCTCCTATAAATCTATATATAATTTTACACTAATATCACCAAGGCAAGGGATAAATATACATATGATTTCATAAGCCAAAGTTATTTTCCATTTAAACTAAACATAACTTTGACATGATTAAAATAACATATCCTTACCCTTAGTCTAGAAGATGTTTTTTTCTAATTTATATAATGTTATAATTAAATTTATTAAAATTTATATTATAGATTTGGTATCCTAGAATTATTCTAGTGTAATTATTTATGTTTGCATCTTTCTTTTCCTAGTGGTTGAAGCACACTTATTTCATAGATTTTTTTGCATCTACACGAAAAGAGTTTAAAACATGAATGAAAGCATTTCTAAAGGATGTTAGAGAATTCCAAATGATGAAGGTGGGTTTCAATTATTCTTAGTGATTTATGGCATAAATGGTTTTGAAAACACAAAAAGCATGGTTTAGGAAAAGGTGGCCATATAAATTTATTGGTCATATATAAATTTATTAGATATTATACACCCAACAGATAATGGGATTTTGTTATCAGAGCATCAATTTAAGTTTGAGATATTAGTGCATTATTTTTATAACATGATTACCATATGCAATAAAAATTTTCCCCTAATTCTAATTATTTATGGCTAGATAAATTCAATGCAAGAAATAATTAATTTATGAATAACTTTAGTAATATGCACAGTTGAGAATATACATTAGGAGATGGTGTTAAAAATTACTATAAATAATTGATGACATATCCAAGTGAGTGACCAAAAATAAAGGTAACTTTATCTTTAAAATAATCTCACATATTCATATTATTAATAAAATTATTTTTGGTCTACGATCCTTTGTTATAATTGATTGATCCATTATAATCAAGGATGTTCATAACTTAAAAACTAGATCTAGATATGACTTCAAATCAAGCAAATACAAGTGTTTATCAAGCAACATGATGACATGATTAAAGGTTAATATTATCCTTAGGATGTTATGTAGCTAGTGGTGATGGACACAATAGGTACACCAAGTTAGATACCATCAATTTTCACCATCAGGGATTAAAAACTAATTTTCAATTTTGGCTCCCAATCAAAAAAATTTATTATTTTTGGATTATATTAAGGTAAACTAATCACCATAAACCCTTTATTACTTTATTATCATAGTTAATTTGATTTTTATACATGTGGTTTTCAACTAAAAGGAGGCTTATATTCTTTTAATTCCAGTTTTCACCACTTTATTCATGTCTTGCATAGAACCACTAATTGAATTGCTTTCTTCCTTGAGCTCTATTTGGTCCTCTTACTAGGCCCCTCTAAAGATTTTATTTCCTCATTTTCCCATTTTTAAATGTTTACAGTAGCTGCACATATGCTAGAAGTAACCTCCTCCATCTTCATTCTGATTTCTTTAATGAGCCTCCTTAGATTGTTCTCATAGTCTTTAAGTTTGATAGGAAAATCCCTTATCTGCATTTCCAGGTTGTTGATTTTGTTCTGGTCGACTTCCTGATTATGTTCCATAATTTCCATTTTCTTCTTAAGGCCCAGTATTTCCTTATACATCCATGAGTCAACTTGAAGGATAGCGTCTGCTTTGCATTTGGCCGAATTCATAAAGGGATGCCTCCTGTCATTCTACCAAACATCACTTAAATCTTATGTGTTCTCATTTGGATTGTCTTCATACTTTTCAGTATGATCCTCCCTTTCCATTCTTTTCTATTCTTTAGTTTTAACAGGGCTTTCATTGTGGATAAGATCATCCTTTACTTGTTCTCTAGTTTCCATTTCATGATAGGCTTCCTTCACTAAATGTTCCTTCTCTATTTTCGAAGCAAGGTCCTCAATTAAAACATCCATTTCTTTTTCAGTTTGTTGTTGTTGTTGTTGTTGTTGTTGTTGTTAATTATTATTATTATTATTATTATTATTATTATTATTATTATTATTATTATTATTATTATTATTATTATTATATTTACTATTAAATTAAAAAAATTATACTTCCATTCGAATATCTATATTAATGTTTATTTGTTTTTTTAAATTCACTATTAAATTCCAAAAAATAAATGTCATCTTAATCTAAATATATATATATATTTTTTTGTGTCCCAAAAAAAACACTTTCTTGTTATTGATTCAAATGTATTTATAATAAATAATTTAATTTAAAAAAACCCTTTCAAATAAACAATGAACACATTGAAGAAAAATGAATGGTGACCCATTTTCTAATCACTCATCCACATAATTTAAACTTGAATTTTGGTTTTCATCTAATATATATAAAAATTCATAAAAAATTAAAACAAGATAAAGTGGAGGAGTGTCCTTTATGTTTTTGGTGTGTAGAGCATTGTGATTAAAAAAACTTGTATTAAGAAATTATATATAATTTGGATAGATGCTCAATTTCCTTATAGCACTACAAACATTATTGTCATCGATCCTATAAATAAAGGTGTTATTTAAGATAGTTTTGTTGTATCCGCAAACATCACTCAAGGTCAAGAATTCAAATGGGAAAAAAGGCTTATGATGACATTGTTTACATAACTATCCTAGTCTATTTGTAGATTTTTTTGTTCCTACAAGTAGTGATTAACATTAGTTTCTTTAATTATTTATTATGCTCGCCTATAGTGTTAGCTACCAATAAATTTATAATATTTATATACACATTCCACAAAAATTAATGAAATTACATTTTTTTCATATGATTAAAATTTTAATTAATAATTGGATATATTTTTAAATTATTTTTCTATGCTTGAGTACACCATTAACTACCAATTAGATAAATATTGTTTCTCAATTGCTTAGCTATTCTTGCATACATTATTAACTTCAAATTCAATAAATACAAATTATATATTTCCATTTATAATTATATGATTAAAATGTTAATTCATACATCTATGACCAAAATGTTAGTAAAAATTTATATATTTTTCAAATTGCTTTACAATTTTCCTACAATGTTAACACATATATGACTAGAATGTTAATTAATAATTAGATATTTTTTAAAAATTGTTTAACTATTATTACCTATAATGTTAACTACCAATTGTGTGTGTGTATATATATATATATATATATGTATGTATGTATATATATATATGTATGTATGTATATATGTATGTATATATATATGTATGTATATATGTATGTATGTATATATATATGTATATATGTATATATGTATATATATATAAATATACATATATATATACATATATATACATATACATAATATATATATATATATATATATATATATATATATATACATGTGCAGATATTTAATATTTATTTATAAACTAGATATTTTTATTCATATTAGTGTGAAATGACAATGATAGAGGATATATTTAATTTGAAATGATAAATTCTAGATGACAAATTAAATATTGTTTGACTAATTAAAATATTTTGATTACTAGTTGGAGATTTCATTTCATAATGGTTTAAATATTCCATATAAATACAAAAGTGTATGGCATTGCTAGTGGATTACCAGGCTTGACATTTTAATTGGATACTATATAATTTACAACTATGTTTGTTTGGATTTATTTGGATTTTAAATATTGCACACATAAAATCATGATATTGTTAGTGGAAACACTCAAGATTCATCTAATTCAAATTTTATGTTTAGATATATTTTTATGTTGAATTAGATTTTGTTGAAATTACAATTCATTTTTTTTATCTTGAAATAAATTGATATGTTTGATTGTATCTTGGTGAAATGATGTTATTTTGAATGCTTTTTCTTACCTAATTTTTAAAAAAATGTATAAAAGTTCATTGCAATTTTTTTACTGATACAAATATATATATATATATATATATATATATATATATATATATATATATATATAAAAGTTATACACATTGTTATCAATTGTGGCTTACTACATCAGGATTAAAATTAATTTATTTCTCTTGTAGTTTTAGATCTCCTTGTATTTGAAATAAAATTATTGGTGTTGTGATTGAAAGCATTGTTTGGAGTTCCACAAATTATTAAATTTAGATCATCAAGTAGGGAACCCTTTTTTTTAGATTCATGTTATAGATAAAATTGTTGAGAGTTTAGTCATATTTTTTTGAAAATTAAAAAATACAAAATTGATATTGGATTATGCTTTACTTATCTACATTCAAAAGTGCTTCATTCTTTCATTCATCAGTTTGACTAGTTATAAAAGGTCAAATTTATTTTGACTCAGAGTATATCAAATTATGAGTTAAGTGATATATTTTTTAGATCAAATATAATAAATATTATGTTGGTATACATTAAAAACATTAAATTAATTTTTAAAAATACAAACATGTATATGGAATAGAAAATACATTGTTTATAGATAATAAAATATGATTCGTAAAAAATAGTATGCCCTTTTATTTGGATTTCCTTCAAGTTGTAAATTTTATGACACACTCCATTCCAATATAAAACTATTCAAACACTTATATACATGGTTATATCATGTGGGGTCACACATAAATATGTGTCACTTTTTAAAAACATATAAGAAAAATATCAATGATTTTGATTGATTTGATTTAAATTAAATAAAGTTATACAAATAAACTAATTTTATTGAATTATGTTGTGTTGTTTTGATTATATTTACTATATAAAATTATTATTTTTATTTATTTATTTATCATGTTAACCTATATAAACAAATGAGTTTGGATAAAATATATATTTAAATAAGACTTCTCAGATCATTACATTATATCTTTTTTTTTGTGTGTGTCAAAAGCCTTTATAAAAAAATTATTTTAGAAACTATGGTTTTGTATTTGATATAGTAAAATATATAAATAAGTGACTTTGGTTAAAAATTCTATTTAAATTGGAGTGCTCTTGGATATTCAAATAATTAATTTAATGAAATTATTCTTTGATTTTTTTATGGATTTGATCTCAATGGCTATAAATATAGAATAGTTTATTGTCTATATATTACAAAACACACTAATCATTTTGTATTATGTTAAACTTGAATGGTATTTTAGTTCATACAATTCATTAAAAAGAGATTGATGCAAATAAAATTGGCATAGAAATGACTATTGAGCTAAGAAAAATAGTACTTCCTTCATGTAATGAAATTAATTAGATGCTAATTAAATAAAATCAAATATCACAAAATTTGAGAGGAGAGACAATAAATCCACAAAAATAATTGATAAATGAGAATTATTATTGATAAATATAACTAACCCACTTTGAGGGGTCAAACTTAAAAATAATGCAATGAGAGTATAATTCACAATATGATGATCAAATGCTAACTACTACCTCCTATATACTCTACTTATCCATGGTTATTCCATAGGCTGATCTTAATAAAAACATAGATAAATGTTACAAGATAATATAAGAGGTATGTAAGCCATAATTTGGCCAAACATATCCCTAGACACACCATAGGTTAATCACATAGCATGCCCATCCTCTTCAGAACAATATTATCCTCAATATTGAATTAACCCTAGATTTTGTTACAAGAATGCTTCATCCTCTCATGTTTCATCTTTAGAATGCATCCATTTGATCAAATAATCCTTAATCACTCTGGTCCATAGTTTCTTACTATGAATTTTAAAGATATCTTCAGGCCCTAGAATAACCACAACTTCCTCATCCAATTCAAGTAACTTAATGTGAGTATAAACTATGTGTCAAATTACCTTATTTTGGAAAATTACTTGGAATATCAAATGTATGCAAGTGGACTAGAGGAAATTCAGCTTGCAGGCCACATTACTAATTTTATGTAATATCTAATAAAGGACATAATAATTATGAGATAAATAGTTATCCTTTTTATAATACTTTAGAGACATATATGAATATAATCATACCAATACCCAATCACCTATGTCAAAATGATTCTTACTATGGTGTTGATATGTTTGCTACTTCATATTATTTTATGCCATGGTTAAAATTTCTCACAAATTGGTGAGAACTTCCTATTGATGGTGAAAAACCATGTATAATAATGCATATGAGAGATGGATCTAGATATGAGATCAATAACAAAGGAATAAATAATTAAAAAGCACATATAATGTATAAAACCTCATAATAATAGGTAAAAAAAACATGATTGATTATCCACTATATGAGAAATAAAGAAATCAATACAATAACCTTCTACTCTCTCTTCTTCTCTCACTTTGTACAAGTTGCACACTAACTTGTTATCAACATTCACTTATATTATCTTTTTTGTAACATTTTACAATGCTAAAATTTTATTATATAGGAATGGTAATATGACTTTCATAATATGACCATTTTAAAGTTTCCATTGTAATGTGACCATTACAAAGTGACTATTATGACTAACATGTCCTAGCTTTCCAATAGTAACATGGTAAAATATTTCCAGTGGTAAAATTAGAGTTTACACCTATACAAAAGTATATTAATATAATTTATTATTTAATTACATGTTCATAACCTCATAATAAATAATAAAACATATCATTATTTATCTTATGTTATTTAATGTATTAAGGGTACATGAATGTGCCACTTAATCCTTAATTATTCCAATAGATGGTGAATGTGTTCTTTAACAACTCAAACCTTAGGATGAACATTAAAATTTGAAGTAATGCATGGGGGTGATACCCATACAATGGCATAGAGGGAGATATTTTGGATGAACTATGAACATAAGTATTATACCACCATTCAACAAGTGGTAGCCAATGAAGCCATTTATCCTATTTGTCAAAAACAAAATAATGTAGATACCCTTCTAGAGATTTGTTTATTACCTTAGTTTTTACATAATATTGAGGCTTATAGTATGATCTATGATCCAAATAGATGGCCAAAAATGAAAATAATTTAGTCTAAAAATTACTTGTAAATATGGGATCTTGATCACTTATAATGATCTTTGGAGTACCATGTAATTTCTAAACAATATTGATAAAATTAGAAGTTATTTTACTTGAAATAAATGGTTGTGATAAATAATAAATATGAGCATACTTTGTGAGTCAATCCAAAACTACGATGATAACATTTTTACCTTCACACCATAGTAACCCAATAACAAAATCCATGGAAACCTCTTCCTAACACTAGCTAGGGATGGATAAAGGATGAAAAGGCATGGGGTCTTATTGGTTTCACATTTATTTTTTTGACATACCATGAATTCAATCACATATTTATAGACATATCCCTTGAGTCATTCCCAAAATAAATCTTCCTTGATTTTATGATATGTTTTCAAAAATATTGAGTGACCTTCTATTGGATATGCATGAAATTCTTGAAAGATTTTATGTTTGAAGAGATAATGATTACAAAGTTATAATATATATTTATACCATATTGTGTTTCCATTCAATGTAAATTTTTAATATCCCCCATAATCTTACCAATATTTTAAATCAAATCATGGGTAGTACTATCATTCTTCCATTCTGATCTTGCTTGCTTTAGCCAATATGCCTACCAAATGATCATTGTGCATAACATTGACTCAATTAGTCCATTCAATTAGGATAGTGCATATATCACCACATTCTCTTTTCATTTCTTATATACTATTTAAAAATCATAGCCTAAAATTTTAGTCACCCATTTTCATTTTTCTCCAGAAGATAATCATTGTTCCAAAAAATATTTGAGGTTATTAGCATCAATATTTACCTAAAAGTGATGACCCATCATATAAGGGCTCTAATGCTTGACTGAATGAAAAATAGATATCATCTCTTTCTCATATATTGGATTGATCCTATTTTCCCCTTCAATTGGTCTTCCTTATTTCATCAGTATAACCCCCATGTCATATCCTGATGCATCACATTTCACAAAAATTGTTTTATAAAAATCAATGTTATCCAAAACTAGAATGGTTTACATAGCCATTTTCAACCATTCAAATGCCCTGGTAGTTGTATCAATCCATATAAAATAGTCTTTAATCAATAATGATGTGAGTGGTTTTCTGATGTTACCATAATTTTTTAATTTTTTAAATCCTTGGAGGTTATTGAGGGTATTGGGAACCTACCACTCCATCATTTCTTAGATATTTTTAGGATTTAATTTCACTCCTTCATGTGAAAAATATGACACAATTAATCAATATCTCAAATTTAAAAACCACATTTGGAAGGTTTGGCATAAAGATAATGTTGTTCTAGAACTATGAGTACATGTTTCAAGTGATTCAAATTGCATTCCCATTTTTTGATGTAAATGAGGATGTCATAAAAACACACCAATATAAACCTTCTAAAAATGGCCTAAAATAGTATTCATAAAACTATAAAATGTATATGATGTTTTTTTAGGCTAAAAGGTATGACCATAATGTCATAATGGCCTTCATGAGTTCTAAAAGTTGTTTTAGGTATTTTCTCTTCATGGATTTAAATATAATGATACCCAAAGTGAAGATCTAACTTTGTAAAATAAATATCGTCATTTAATTCATCTAAAAAATAATAAATTGTTATAATAAGAAACTTATATTTAATGGTGTACTTGTTGAGTTATCTATAGTCTGGGCACATCCTCAAAGTGTCATCCTTCTTTCACACATGACCACTAGGGAGAAATATTTGATTTAGATGTGTTAGATGATTCCTACCTCCAATATCTCTTATGTCATATTTTAAATTTCACTCTTTTGGGAATAGGGATACTTGTAGGGTTTGATGTTGGGTGGTGTACTTATATGAATTGAACTAATGGCATGATCATGCACTTGGCTTGGTGGAAGTACTTTTGGCATGTTACCAAAAATAACATAATGGTCATCCAACACTATTTGTAAATAAGGATGGGTAGACTCTTTGGTTGTTTAATATTTTATGGAAAAAATTCATACCACAAATCACTCATCACCTTTTATGAGAATCTTCATCATCTAATGGGAACTAACTAGTTGTGGATATTTAGATTATAATCCATGTAATTCAAATGTCTTTCCTTGTTAATGGAATCACATGAATAGTTCCTATAAATTCATCTCAATGATGCACAAAGTGGTGAGCCATTTCACTCTTATAACATTGTCATCCCCTCCCATAGTAATAAAAAACATAGGAGAATCTAATAGGTAGTCTCTCATGGTGAACTTAATACTATGGCATTTTATAGAATAATTGACAATACCACCATTTACAATCATGACCTAAAATTATGGACTTGGATAAATTAAATAGTTCAAACAAGTATCCAACTTACTAATAATGAAGTTTTGTGTATTCCTAGATTCAATAAACATAGTCACCTTTCATTTTTTGAGGAAACCCACCCCCTGAAGAGTCCTAGGACTATTAATACCTAAAAGTGCATGATAAGAAATAGTAGGTTGAGAAAATTCAAATTCATCCTCAAGTTCATACAAACCTACAGCTAATGCCTCATCATACTATTCATCTTCATTGGAAAATTAAATGTAAAATAAATTATTTTCAACACAATAATGTACTTTGCTCCATTTTATATCATAGACAAAACACAAACCTTTTGCATGCTTCTCCTCAATATGTTGAGGGTCTATTTGGTAGGATAAGGAAATGATGTTGCTAATAAAATGAATTCATGAACATTAGTAAAATATATTAGTTTGATCAACTCTTTTTCAATTTCCATGTGTGCCCTTGGGATGGCTTTAGATACTGAACCAGGACCAAACATGCAAACCTTGAATTGGATGTTATCTTTGAGGCCACCCATAAATAAGCCAGTTACATTTTCCTTGATGATGTCTACCACATGTAAATATATATTATGAAATTTATGAATATAATCATTTATATTCCATATTTAATGTAGTTTAGATAGTTTTCTAAAGTATTTTGTAAGACATTATTGTAATAATAGAGATGTAGCTTCTTAGAAAATACATAATAGGAAACTCAGAGACCCTTATTTTTATTTTGAGCACACAACCATTAATACTAAATGATATTCTTAGGTTCCATACATAGATATACCATGACCAACTTTTCAATCATGAAGTCTAATGTAGATCAATTAGATTTTTCAATTCAAGTGATCAATGTGAGTGGATCATTACCATAAAACTTGTGCAAGCCTAGTTTTGTCAACATTGGCTTTAAACCAAGATTGATGGTGTAAATTTTTAGAGGATGAGAATTGAATTAGAGTGGTGGATGTTTATTTTTCAAATAATGATCTATAAAGTTGGAAAATTGACCAATTATTTATTTAAATTGATCATACAAGACATTCAAGTCCACTTTCCTCCCCATGATATCCCCTTTAACTACATTGAGATAATATATATGAATCATACCATGTAATTCTAAATATATTTGTTAAAACACATCTAAATTAAACATGTCATAATTTATGGACTTCATGTCATCCTTGTGAGGAGTTTTATAATTTTCTTCCCTTTCCCTACATCTATGATTGCTAAGACCAACCATACACAAACCTAGGAAGTTTTAAGCCCTAAAAAAAGTGTACTGGATGACGAGATCATTGAGATCACCACACCAAGATGAATCTAATTACTACTAATGTGTCTAGCCTTGAAACATTTTGTCCCAAAAATTGTATAAGTAGAATATATTATTTCTATCATCTTGTAGAGATGAATCCAATGACTGTTGATTTGCACAAAGTTAAAAAAATTCTAGAATTATTTATTTATTTTTTTACTCTTTATTTTTCAAAAAATCAATTAAAACAATATTGGAATGATAGAAAATTAATTTTTTTTCAGGATCACAAGTTATGTTTTTTAATCATTTATCTCACAAGAAATGTGCAATACCATATCTAAAAAATATATAATTACATAAACTTGCCCAGATCAAATATTTCATATCAATTTTAATGAAATTACTTAGATTTTTACATAATATAATAATGTCATATAAATGATAACAAATCTATTAGATCCACCATATAATTGATAGAGGAACATAATTCTTGATAAATATAACTAACCCACTTTAAGATGGGACCTACACAAAAATGTAATGAGAGAATAATTTTCAATATGATGATCAAATACTAACCACTACATATTATATATACTTTACTTAGCCATGGTTATTCCATAGGCTAGCCTTACTAAGAACATAGATAAATGTGACAAGATAATATGAGGTATGTAATCCACCAGTAGACCACACACATCTATAGACATGCCATAGGTTAACAATGTATCACTTCAACCAAACTTAAGATATTTATTTCATTAATGTTTATATATATATATATATATATATATATATTAAAACTGGTATATGGACATCATCCAATTCCCTAAATGTAGACAACTTAATTATATCATTAGTTCAAGAAGCAACATTGAAATAAAATAACTTTAAATTTTTAAATACCCAAGAAGAATGTCAATCATTTCACCAAGATGTTTATAAAGTATTTGGAAACTTTTAATAATTTAAAAATGATTAGATTTATTTTTAAAATGTATTAAGGGTCTATAAGATCAATTATATATAGTGATAATTGATGAATCTTCCAATAAAAATGTTTGTAAAGATAATGGTAATTATATCAACATAAATACAGTTGGATGAGGAATGAAATTATGGTAATTCAAAAAAATGAATGGGTGGGATAACCATAATAGTGGATTTATGACCCCTAAGTGGTGGATTGAAAGAAGGTAAATAATAAATTTATCTTCAAAAATGTAATATAAAAGTATATGGATTATAAACGATTCAGGTAAAGAATGTAATGAACTTTATTCATAATTAAATCAATAAATCACAATATAACTAAAATATAATATAATATATGATAATACACTTTGATGGGGAAACATTCAAATCCTTACAATAAGAAATAATTAAAATATAACATGCCTTGAGTGAGTTACACTCATACCTATATGTAAAATTAATGGGGAGAGTCGCACCTATTCATCCCACCCTTACATATTGATAAGTCATCCTAAAGTGTGTCATAGGCTAACAGATTAACATGCCCCCTCACTTCAAAATAATGGTGTCCTCAATATTGAACAAATATAGATGGAGGTGTATAAATGTTATAGAATCTAAGTTGGGCACCTCTTCCTTTCCACTGTATTTTTTGACATTAGATTCATCATCATTAGAACCTTTAATATAGAATAATTTCATCTTATCACACTTATGACCTATGATCCATTCTATATAAAAATTTAAACATAATCATTTTGATCATTTTTCTAAAATTTGGTGAGGATTCAATCTTAAAGGCTGAGGGAAGGTTTGTGCTAGACCAAAATGTTCTTCAATAGAAGTGAAATCCCTTTGGTTGACTATATCTCATTCCTCTTCCCTATGATCAAATATCATAAAGTTAGATAAAGTTCTTGGATTAAACATGTGAACATCCAGTTCGATTATCTTAGTGAGACCACCTAAGAAGATATCATTCGTGTTGTCATCTAAGATTGCATCCACCTTTAAGGATAATTTTTAGAATTATTAAATATAATCACTAATAGATCTAGTTTATTGTAGATTTAATAATTGGCTATATTAGTTATTTGTTACACTATGGTGTAGTGCATCTATAGCTCATATGTGAAAAATGGCCAAGTAAAAGTAAGACCCTTATTTTTATTCTAAGTGTAAAGCCATCTATACCAAAAAAAATTCTCTAGATCCAAATATAAGAATGCCATTAATACCTTTTGTCTATAACAGATATGATGGACATCAAAAAAATCTTCATCTAGTTGATTCAAGTGATGGGATCCTTGCCATCAAATTTTCACATTTCAATTTTTGGATTCATATTCCTCAAATGTGGGGTATGTGGATTTGGATTTGGTTCGCTAGAAGATCCACCATGGCTGGGCTGAGTAGTAATGATTTATGGATGGTTGGGAAATGTTGAGTAACATTCAAATTTGGAAGGATTTTTTTCATCAAATCATCCAAGCATTGATTGATCTAATTGACTTTACTTGTCATCTTAGACCATAGGCAACATAAATCATACTCAATTTAGCTCACCTTGTGATCCACCAAAGAAAACCTTGGAGTAAAAGAGCCATCAATTTTTATTTTTGAGTCCATATGTTATTTTATAGGAGTTTTACTTAGGGTTTAATTAATATTACCTTTACACCTAGTTGGTGATCCTACCATAATGAGCTTGGATAATTCCAAACCTAATTTTCATCAGTGACTTAACTTTGATAATGTGATTTACAATAATATCATCCTCAAATCTAAAAACACAAAGAATGGACCTAAAGTAAATTTCTTCAAGCTTTCCAAAAATATAATAAAAAAAATCCTAAATTATGGACTATAGATTGATTTTATTAAAAATAATAAAAAGGTGATAAATACTTTAAAAGTATTATTGAAATATCAAAAGTTTTACTATGGACTCTTTATATGATGATACAACTCCAGTTAAAAAATCACTGAAAACATCACACTGGATTGAGAGATATAGCATAACAAAACTTTTGTGCCAAAATTGATGCTCTGGTACCACTTTTAATGAAATTTATTCACAATTAACAAAATAAATCACAATATATTTGAAATATAATAAAATATATGATAACCCACTTGAAGGGGTAACCTTCAAATCCTTACAATAAGATATAATTCACATATAACATG
>JARHVA010006050.1:602500-670000 GCA_037957365.1 Torreya grandis | reverse complement strand
TTGAATAGACTATGTCTAGGTTTCATGATTTTATGTTAATTTGGTCTTTAACTAGCCTTTAATCCATTTAAAATCAAATTAAATCCATGTTTAATCTTTTTGCAACCCTTGTTCCAATTTCCCTAGCTTAAGACATTTTATTTTAGTTTATATTTGGAGGGAAATTTTATTTGAATTCGTGTAGGAACAATTATCATGCCATGGACTTAGTTTAACTTTTTATCTTAAGGCTTAGTCATGTTTTTCAACATGACCAAACCTTAGGCTAAAAATCATATACTTGTTCTCTTTTATGTGTCGTGACCCCTTTGTTCCATTTATCTTATCTTGATCTAAATAAATGCATGTTGCCTTTATTATAAATCTTAGCCTAAATCCTTACCCTAAGGTTTATTGTATTTTTAAATATAATAAAAACCTTAGTCTAAGAATTTAAGCTATGAATTTTATTATGTGGGGTCCCTTTTATTATGTCCCTAAATTAGCTTAAACTTTTTATCCTAAGTTATTTATATATATTCCTAAGCCTAACTTAAACATTATGTTTATCTTTAGGATTAATGACCCTCATTTACTTGGTCAAAGTTAATCTAACAACTTGAGATCAAAATGTGAAACTAAGCACAAGAAAAAATCTCACCCAAACCCATGGATCACAATTGGATGGTACAAGTTTTATAAGATGGGTAAGATCCAACAGTGTGTAATTTGAGTTAAAAAGTTAGAAAGTTTGAAGAGCTCTCTAAGAGTGACAAGTTCCACCATCATAGGAGCCTAGTATAGAAATCTAACAACATGCATGAAGTAGAGAGAACTTGGAAGTGACAAGTGGCAAGCTCAATAAAGAATCTCAAGGAGGTGTTCAAATATTGACAGTCACGTGGATGTCAAATATGTTCACATGGATATTAAATTATAGGTGCACATGCATTCAAATTAATTAGAGCAAAGAGTCTTAAGGAGGTGTTCAAAGATTTATGTTCACATAGATGTCAAAGACATTCACATGAACATCAAATGATAGGTGTATAGACATCAAAATTGAGCCTCACATAGAGTCTCAAGGAGGTTTTCAAAGATTGATGGTCATGCAGATGTCAAACATGTTCACATAGATGTCAAATGATGGGTGCATAGGCATCAATTTTAAGATAGCCATTTAGATCCAAATAATCCAAAGATATATGAACCATGTTGATTCATACAAATAGATCTAATGGTGTGAGATAAAAATTGAATTTTCAAAGGCAATGGTCATATTTTTAAATAGTGATGAGTAGGATACCATGAAGGTGCCATGATATTTCCACAAAGATGCCATACAATCAAAACATGTTAGATCTAAGGATTTTGTGGACCTTTAGGAGACATGAGTATAAATAGGCAAGTATGAATGCAAATTTAAAGCATGGAACTTGTGATTTGAGATCATAGACATAATTAGAGCACTATCAAAACCTTTAAAAGTCCCTAAACACATATAAAATACATAGTTCATCTTTGTATTCACCATAATTGAGCTAAGGGGAACTGAATGATCACTTATGTGAAGATAATTTGATCCAGAGTCCACTAGTGAGCAATTTAAAAGGATTTACAGCAACTGGGGGATCTCTCTAATGACTGAAAAGAACTTGAAGATAGGATAATGCATGTATTAGATAACTTAGTCAAGGACCCTAATACACGAGGTCTAGCTAGTCCAATTATAGATGATGATTTTATATGAAAATAACTTCCTAGTTTGTGAAAAGGGCAAGACACCAAAGCATAGGCAATATCATTGTTGATAATGATAAGATCATGGATATGACTCTAACTACAAAAGGAATAGTTAGTAAAGATGGAATAATTAGGGAGGCATCATGCAAGAAAGGATATAGTTCAAAATATCTTATCAGATCAATTGAAGAAGCTCTTTATGAAACCAATTGTTGACCTTAAGCTAATTGAAGAACTACATTCTATAATGAAGATCCTACTGGAGAGACAAAATTGCAACAGAGGGTTATCACAGTTAGATTAAGGGACTTAGGGATATTATTCCTATAGTTAAGCATTATATGTTTTCAAAATGGAATATTTTATTTTTAAAGGCATTTTCATCTTGTAAAACACATCACATATAGATCAATCCATTGAGGAAAGTCTAGTGTATTCTAGAATATTTGTAGAAAGGACAACTATCCTAACACTTGTACTTTTTAAACTGGATATGACTAACTAACATACTTCATTAAATTATATAAAAGGATTATTTTCAATTATAGAAAAGGGGGAGGGAGTTCTTAGAGCTAAAATTACTTTATAAACTTTGAGAAATTAATAGAAGGAAGAAATTTTGCAAAGTTTATTCAAATTTGCTTGTGTTTTTTATTATAATGGCTTCTCTCTCACTTGTTTATTGTGACTTCCAGATTTGAATTATTTTCATTAATTATTGGTGTGTACATTTGAATGTAGATTTTTTAACTTATATTAATTCTAGGTTAATTGGAAGTTCTTAGGTTCATTTTATTTTCTTACTCTTCTTGCATTTATGCTAATGTTATTTGCTTGTAAGGGTAAATCTTTAAAGTGAACTTGGTTCTTATTTGCATTATTTCACACCATATTTAGATGTTTTCCTAATGTCTGATAGGATTTAAGATTATTATAATTCATGTCATACATTGGTTAAGTGCATGCCTGGATGATATTTGAACTTTGTCATGATATTTAGAATGAAGATCATCGACATTTCTTCTCTGTTGTATCTTTCCTTTTGATCCTTTCTAACTAGATCACTCTAAATTAATTTTAGTTATAAATATCCATCTTAGATTAGTCTTTATATTAGATATTTATCATATTTCATAGTACTTATCATAACATACTTCATATTTACATAGACTAACTATTAGGCCATGGTGGCTCCCAACCACCAAACATAATAAAGATTGTGAAAAAGTCCACTTAATTTTCCTCTATTTCATCAATAGATAATAGGATTATCAAAACCTATAAATAATGCACTAAATTCTTAGAATTCTAAAATGATAAGTTTTCTTGAACACTTTGGGCACCTATGATACATATTCAGGCATCAATAGGAGGAGCTTTGTTGGCACTAAAAGGAGGGCTTAGTTAGATATTTATAGATTTAAAGTATCTTTGCTCATTCTTATGAATTGTGTTTAAAGATTGGTGTAACCTTTACAAAATTGTGTCACTTCTTGCTCAATTGTGTAAAGATCATTGATTTTTATGGTCTTTGAACCATATTTGTGCTTCCTTTAGACAAATATCGATGTCCTTTGAAGGTATATGCTTCAATTATGGTAAAGATAGATTATGCTTGGTTAATTAAGTCAGTTTGAGTTTAGGTATAGCTATTTTGATCAAAGTTGATATATCATTTTCTAATTTGAGTTTATTTGAGCTTAAACATATAAAGATAAATCATACTTACATACTTGGATACATATTTGAGCTAACTTAGTTGAAGATTGTTGTCCTTCATCATCCTTTATATAAATCTTTGAAAAATTTGCTTAATGTGTAAGTCTAATCATTATCTCCTATAAAGATAAGATTGACACATCATATTTCAAACAAAATTCAAAGCTCATAAGCTGTAATTACCCAGAATCAGGACAAGGTCACATTCAAAGACTAGAGAACCTCCACTTTTATTAGAAGTTCATAAGAGAACTAGGTGAGACAAAGGTAAGTGTAGGCTTTCAAATTCTTTGCCAACTTCATCAATTTAGAGTAATCTTCTATTTTATCCCTATTAAGGTATGGCTTAGCTAGATAGTTCTTCAATCAATGTGTCAAGTGTGGTACATGACCTTACTCATAATCCTAAAAAATAGTTTCCAACATTTAGTCTCAGTGATATTATAACTGCTGAAGAACACATTAATATTTTCAAAGCTAATTTAAGATTGTTGAATTTGACTCATGAAGATGTAACATGTAGACTATTTCCTTTTAATTTTAAATAATTTGCATATGAATGTTTTCTAAACCATCCTGAAAACTACATTACCAGTTGGGTTGATTTTAACAATGTTTTGATTAACCAATTTGGTAAAATCATTAGCCCTTATGTCATATACTAGTAATTCACCATACTATAATGTGATACAAATGAACCCATAAGAGATTTCAATGCTAGGTTCTATAAAATTTTTAGTAGGACCATAACTCCTTATAAACCCGATGAGGCTTTAGCCTTGGAAATCTATAGGCTTCTTTGGAACCTATGACTTATATTTTTATAAAGAGAGTTATCGGGCCCATGAACACATTAGCTTTATCTTATGTTGAGGTTGTAATCATTAATGACCAAATGTAACCCTAAATAAAAATGGCATAATCTATTCCTAATGTTAATCCACATTTACCCATTATGAATGTTATTCCCAATTATAACCAAAATATGCTTGCCCTGAACCAACTTCTAATATTAAACCAATTACCTTTAAGTAATACACATCCTACTCAAAACTTGAGATTCATGAATAATGATGCTAGTGGATCTAATTCATAAGATCATAAATATTTAATTCTTATATCCAATGCCAATACACAATTCAATAATTTTAAGAGCCCAAAGAATGAAAGTGATTCTATCCTCAACATGGTTCAAAAGCTTATCACTAACTTTCTTTAGTTGTAAAAGCAAGTAATCAATACTAGAGAGATATCTAGTAGGAATTTATCCTTCCAAAGGTCCAATAGGCCCATTAATATATTTTTGAATGATAGTTACCAAAATAGAAAGAACAATGAGCCACCTGCTAGTAAGAATGTGCCTAATATAAATATTATTGATGTTGCCTTACATAACTATTATAGAATCCATTTCACCTATAAGCATGGGGAAGTAGACTATGTTGAATTTTGTAATGATTTTGAAGCCTTATAAGAAGAATTAGATACTTTCAAAGTGGTCCCTAATAAGTATTATGATGTAGGTACACCTAATTCCTCAAGGTCATCTAGATCTATTGATTCAACTCTCATAGTGGAGACATTTGAGTTCCCTTTCTAACAGGACAATGAGCCTGAGGACATTCTTGAGGAGATCTATGCTTTTCAAAAAATTATAAATAAGTCTTATCCTCTAAGAAATAGAGAGTAGAAGGAACCATTAACCACTTAGAATCCTCCAAATAACTTTGAGACACCTCTCGATACTATATTAGATTAAAAAACAAAGCCTTTTAAGGGAAGCAATTCTAAATCCAATGATGATACATCTAACTCTTCTAATAGGATTGGGTATAACATAGTAGAGGACATCAGAAAGATAAAATCTAACATTATTTTGCATGAGTTGACATAGATTACTAAACAAAGGGATCTATTGTTAGAATATTTATCTAAGAAGCCATGTAAGTCTCAAAAGTCTACATATTCAAATGTTGTAATACACAAAAATAAGGTAGATGTTCCACCTTTCTTAATTACAATAAATATCTTTGGTAAGAACCTACATAATTATCTGTTATACTTTTTTGTATCTATAAATATTATGTCTAAGGGTATTTATGAGCAATTAGGATTGACTCCCATTAAATATGATAGAGTTGTAACTTAGATAAGTCAAGAGTCAAATTAGTTGGTGATTTGTTAAATGTTCACATGTAGATTACCTTATATCCAAGGATCTAAAAGTTGATTGATATCTAAGTGATGGACATCCTTGATGCTTATGGGATTTTATTGAGTAGAGACTAGACTAGGATCTTGAATGGTTACATGTCAATAGATTTTTCACATATGTGGTTTCTTTAGAATAGATTTCCCAACCAAATCAAGATAGAAAGATAGCCTAAAATGAAGCATATGGTCACTTAGTATAATGAAATCAATGAGAGGGTTAACATATTTAACTCAGATATTGGTGTTTACACTCTTGACACCACAAAGGTATGTAACTCTATAGCTTCTTATTCTATGCCTAGATTATAGAAGCTTTATTTTGATGGTGTAAGATTAAAATTAGCTTCTAGATTAGGAGAGGTATTAATCAATCCCATTGGGAAAAAATATAGTGCTTCTTACAAACTTTAGTTTCCATGCACTAGTAATTTAGATGAGCATGAAACACTTATTCTTAGATTACAATTTGTAATCAAATATGAGCCCGATGAACTACTATTTTTATTGATTCTAAACTAGTGGTTAATTAGGTCAAGAGTAAATATCAATGCAAGTTATCCTATCTCAAGAAGTATAAATTTAGAGTGTGGGACTTAATTGAATGTTTTGATGCTTTTAACATTGTATCAATCCCTAGGGAATATAAAAAGGTTTTCAATAAACTTAATTCAAATGTAACAAACCTTATTCCAAATAAAAGTTCTAAGTTACAAATACTTATAATTGAAATAATCCCATGTCCCTCAGTGCGTAATAATGTGAACCACTTGTAGGTATTTAGTGATGATCAACAGATCATAGACTTCATGACTAGTTTAGGAGTGTTTGAGGGTCACATTATTGATGAAGCTAGTCTCCTTAATGATGAGAACATTGAAGGAAAAATAAATGAAAAGGTCATTGATTTGAATGACAATAATATCAACAAAATCATGATAGACTTAGAGAGACTCTTTGATTTTTATAGATTAGTTGAAGCTTCCAATATTCCCAAAGTAAGAGGGAAGGATTATAATTCAATTAATCTTGGATTTCAAGGTCAACCCTAGTTCGTTAATATTGGTATATCTTTTATAACCATTGAGTCTAAAAGAAATAAATAAATTCTAACTAAATATAAAGATATCATATCATGGTCCTATGATGACCTAAATATATTTTATCCAAAGGTCATAACTCATACCATACCTTTAAAACAAAACTACAAACCTTTCAGACAAATGCAAAAGCTTGTCAACCTAGTCTTAGAACCACTGATATACAATGATGTTAAGAAGATATTATATGCCAAGATTGTGTTTCCCATTAGGCATTCCACTTGGGTTGCTAAGTTAGTCCTAGTTAGGAAGAAAAATGGTGAAATTAGACTGTGTATTAATTTTATAAATCTAAATAGAGCATCTAAGAAAGATAATTACCCCTACCTTCTCTTAACCAAGATATACAAATTATTTTTTATTCTACCATGATGTCATTTCTTGATGGTTTTTTAGGGTACAACCAGGTGCTATTAAACCAAGAGGATGAGATGAAGACTAATATTACTAACAAGTGGGGAATGTTTGCATAAAAGAGAATGCCTTTTAGACTTATAAATGTAGGAACCACCTTTCAAAGGGTTATGGATTAGGCTATCTAAGGTCTTGTAGGTAAGTGCATTATAATTTACATGGATGATTTGACCATCTTTTCTAAAAATAGGGAGGATCATATTACACACCTATAATAGGTATTTGAAAGATGTAGACAGTATGGGATTTCTCTCAACCCAAGGAAAAGTATATTTTGTGTTACTGAGGGAAACCTATTAGGACATGTTATCACTAAGGAGGGAATATCTATATACCCTCATAGAGTAAATGAAATATGTAATATAGATACCCCTAATAGTAGGAAGGAATTGAAGTCATTCTTTAGTAAAAAAAATATTATAAGGAAATTTATTTTTGGTTTTGTAGAAATGGTAAAACATTTGAATGAAATGTTGAATAAAGAGGCTAAGATCACTTAGAATGAGGAGATAAAAAAATATTTCAAAGGAATCAAAGAGGCAATTAGACAATCTCTTGTAATAATAAGTCCAAACTTCACTAAATATTTTTACCTTTACTCCTTTGCTTTAGATCATATAATAGCTATAATTCTAACTCAAAAGATAGATGGTTGTAACCATCCAGTGGATTTTATGAGTGCTAGCCTTAAAAATGCCAAGTTGAACTACTCTTTAATTTACAAATAAGCCTATGATTTGGTCAAGATGATGAAATTTTTTTGGCATTATATCCTTAGAAATAAGGTACATATTATTCTACCAGACCCTACCACCAAGCTCATGCTAAGTCAAAATGAACTAAGATAAAGGAGAGGTATGTGGATGTCTGTGCTCCAAAAATATGACATTGAGATGAAGACTACCAAATTGGTAGGGTTATAGGGTTTAATTTAATTTATTACCAATACTATCCCCAAGTTAAGTGTTATATAGGTAGAGCAACAAAGTTTTGACCTAATGATTGGTATGATCCTATTATTCACTTACAAATCAATGGTTATTTTCTTGTAAGGTTAAGTAAAGACTAAATAATATCTCTAAGCCTCAAGGTAGATCACTTTTTGATCAAGGATGGAGTGTTTCCATGAATAAAGTTAAAGGAATTTACCTGAGATGTGTCTCCAAGAGTGAAGCAGCTAAGAACATGAGCACCTTCCATGAAAAATTGGGAAGTGAACATCAATTTGGAAAGACCAAAGCACATAAAATATTAAGGGATGGTTATTACTGGCCGACAATCTTCAAATATTCTCACAAACATGTGAGAGAGTGTCACTCATGTGAAGTCCTCAACACAAGAGAGGCTAAGGAAAACATGCCACTAAGAGCATTAATGATTGATATACCCCTTTCCCAATGGAGGATGGATTTTATGGGGGTCATTAATCCTAATTCCTTTGTGGTCTATGATGCTCATAGGTAAATTTTTATTGCTACTAACTACTACACCAGATGGAATGAAGTGGTGGCAAATAAATAGTGCAAGACCAAAGAGGTGATAAAAATTTTAGAAGAAAATATATGCACCAAGTTTGGGACACCTATATCTCTAGTTTATGATAATGGATCTACTTTTGTATCTATAGAGATGAAAAAATGGGCATATTATATCAACATCATCCTCAATTTCTCATTGAACCATTATCCTCAAGGTAATGTAGTATCTAAATCAATAAATAAGAACTTGATGAAGGTTATAAATAAGTCTTCAACTGATAAACCTAGAACAAACACAAGATTCTTATGTATTCCCTTTGAGTAGATAGAATCATAATCAAACAAGCTCTCAAATCATCACCAATCTTTCTAGTTTATGGACAAGAACCCATTTTCCCCATTACCCTAAAGCTACCAACATATAGGTGCATGCAAGAGTACCTGAAAAAGGACCAATAATTTACAAGGTCAAGGTTGATGGAAATCATATAGGTGGAAGATGCAAGAGAAGATTATTTTGCCAATTTTAGTAGAAACCAAACCATAGTCAATAGGTGGTTTGATAAACGTTCAAAAATAAAGGTGTTTAGGTAAGGAAACTTAGTTCTTCTTTGGGACAAGGCATCTGAACCTAAGGGTAAACACAGGAAGTTCACACCTTTATGGATAGGTCCCTACTAGATATTTAGAATACTTAGAGACAATACCTTCAAGATGAAAGCTTATAGGGAGCAGAGTTAACATTGCCCACCAATGGGCAATACCTCAAGCATTACTTCTATATTGTCCTACCTGGGGTCTTCATGGAGTTACTATAAGACTAGTTAGAGTTAGTGTAGGTAGGATAGATTAGTTTATTTCTATTATTTCCTTCACATCCCTCATTTATACTTGTGTTTGTATATATTTATTTGCTTTTTACTTGGTGTGTTTTCTTTATCTTCTTTTTTCCTTGCTTCTAATAAGTCGTTTCAAGATATTCCTTAGCTCAAGTTTTATCTAGCTTCTCAAGAAACTCCACAATTTAGGAATACAAGTATGAACTTTAGACCATGGTCAACCATGGGTCTCAAATGTGAGCTTGATGTTTTAATTTTGGGAAGACTAGAAAATACTAATGAATAGGCTAATTGTTCTCTAAAATCTTAAGCCTTCTTTTGATCTAAATTTTATTTTGATAAGGGTTGTAAGTGTAAGGTGAAGGCTTGAATTATTGGAACATATGCACACTTGCACTTAATAAACATTATTGCTTGGGACAAAGTTTGGAACTAAGGATGATTGTCTGAAGATCAAACACTTGACCAAATCCCTAAACCTAGCTAACTTGGTTCCAAACCTTTTCTAGAAATCTAAAAATGATCTAAAAATACAAAAATAAGAACTTATTACAAAATTTAAAAAAATTTATAAGTAGAGGTGATTTTGGTAATCTCCATTAGGGATATGGATGCTTAGCTAAAATTGGATCAAGGCCTTGAGTGTATCTAAAGGCATCTCTATTAGGGATATGGATGCCTAACTAGAAATAAATCAATGCCCAAGCCCTCCCTAAGCTAAAACATGGTTCTTAATGAATATCCAAACATTTTATAAGTTAGTGTTAATGGTAAAAGTCATGAAATCCATAAGTTGCTCCCTAAATCCCATGACAAACAATAAGTGGAATCAAAGCACACACACAACATGGCTAGGTTTTGTTGTTTGACCCCAATCCCACATGTGTAAGACTTGTTTTAACAATGAACTAAACTAAATAATGATGTCTGATCAAGTGGAATGAATAACCTAATCATTATTCTGAATTAGAGTCTCTCATTCTAATATATTACTATGTTTCCCCTAGAAGTTACCATTTTTTGAGGTTAGCATACCCCCATTATAAAAAATGGGGACCCTTATGTCAAATTGTGAAATTTTTACCTTAAAATTGAAAATTTACTTGATCATAGTGTCACTAGCATGTTTGCACATATTCTTTATTCAAAGATCATTAAAACCTTGTTTGGTTGGCACATTTATTCAAGATTCTAGTTTAATCTTGTATAAATTTGTTAATACATTAGATTTAATTTTTTTATAGGTTACATGTTTAATGCAGACACCCTTGAATAGACTATGTCTAGGTTTCATGATTTTATGTTAATTTAGTCTTTTACTAGCCTTTGATCCTTTGAAAATGAAATTAAATCCATGTTTAAGCTTCTTGAAACCCATGCTCCAATTTTCCTAGATTAGGCCCTTTGATTTTATTTAAAATTTGATGAGAAATTTTATTTAAATTCATGTGGGAACAATTATCATGCCATGGACTTTGTTTAATTTTTTATCTTAAGGCTTAGTCTTGTTTTTCAGCATGACCAAACCTTAGGATAAAAATATTATGCTTGGTCTCTTTTATGTCCCATGACCACTTTGTTCCCTTTATTATATCTTGGTCTAAGTAAATTCATGTTCCCTTTATTATAAATCTTAGCCTAAAGCCTTACCCTAAGGTTTATCACATTTATTAATACAATAAAAACCTTAGTCTAAGACTTTATGCTATGACTTTTATGTGGGGTTCCTTTTATTATGTCCCTAACTTTGCTTAATATTTTTATCCTAATTTATTTCTATATATTCTTGAGCATAACTTAACATTGTGTTCATCTATAGGATCAATGAACCTAATTTACTTGGGCAAAGTTAATCTAATGATGTGAGATCAAAATGGGAAACTAAGCATAAGAACCAATCTTGCCCAACCCCATGGATTGAAACAGATGGTACACATTTGGTTGGATAGGAAAGATCTAATGATGTGTAATTTTAGTTGAAAATTCAAAAGGTTATAAGATCTCTATGAGAGTGACAAGTGTCACCATCATAGGATCCCAATACAAAAATCTAACTACATGCATGAAGCAAAACGAACCTAAAAGTGATAAGTTGTAAGCTCAATAAAGAGTCTTGAAGAGGTGTTCAGAGATTGATACTTGTGTGAATGTTAAATACTTCACTTGAACATAAAATGATGGGAATGTAAATGTCAAAATTAATCTCAACAAAGAGTCTCAAGGAGGTGTTCAAATATTGATGGTCACATAGATGTCAAATATATTCACATGGATGTCAAATGATGGGTGTACATACATTAAAATTAAGCTCAACAAAGAATCTTGAGTAGGTGTTCAAATATTGATGGTCATGCAGATGTTAAAGATGTACATGTGGACATATAATTATAGGCAAATAGATGTCAATTTTAATATATCCATTTGGATCCAAATAATCCAAAGACTATCGATCATGTTGATTCGTGCAAATAGATCTAATGGTGTGAAATAAAATCTAATGGCCATATTTTTTATCAATGATGAGAAGGATGCCATGGAGGTGCCATAAAAATTCCTTAGTGATGCCATGAAAGTAAAAATTGGTAAATCTGAGTATTTTGTGAACCTATGGGAGACAGGGTTATAAATAAACAAGTTTGAATACAAATTTAAAGCATAGAACTTGTGATTTGATCTCACAAACACCATTAGAGAAATGTTAAAACATTAAAAATGGCCTAATAACATATATAATCCCTATTTTGTCCTTATATTCACCATAATCAAGCTGAGGTGAACTAAATGATCACCTTTGAAAAGATAATTTGATCCATAGTCCACTAGTGAGAAATTTAAAAGGATTTACAACAATTGGGGGACCTCTCCAATGACTGCAAGCAACTTGAAGATAGGACAATGAATGTATTATATAGCTTATTCAAGTACCCTACTACACTCAATCAATCTAGTCTAATCATTAATGATGATATCAGATGAAAATAACATCCTAATTTATGAAAGGGGTAAGGCACCAAAGCATAGGCAAGATTGTTGCTGACAATGATAAAATCATGGATATGATTCTAACTAGAAAATGAATAGTTAGTAAAGATGGAAATATTATGGAGGAATTAGGTATAATGGATAAAGTTAACAAGATCTTAATAGATCAAATGAAGGATCTCTTTATGAAATTAGTTATTGATCTTGAGTTAATTGAAGAACAACATTCCAAAATCAAGATCTTACTGGAGAGAAAAATTACAATAGAGGGTTCTCAAAGTCAAATTAAGTGACATAGGGATATTATTCATGTAGCTAAGAATTTTATATTTTTAAAATGGAATAATCTATTTGTAAAGGCATGTGAAGCTTGTAAAACACATTACCTATATATCAATCCATTGAGGAAAGTCTAGTGTATTCTAGAACATTTGTAGAAAGAATAGTTATCCTAACACTTGTAATTTTTTAATTGGATATGACTGACTAACATACTTCCTTAAATTATATAAAAGGGTTATTTTCAATTTAAAAAAAAGGGGGAAGGAGTTCTTAGAGACAAAGTTACTTTGTAAACTTTGAGCAATTAATATAAGCAAGGAATTTTTTAAAGTTTGTCCAAATTTACTTGTGTCTTTTATTATCATGGCTTCTCTCTCAATTATTTGTTCTGACTTTCAGATTTGAATGGTTCTTATGAATTCTTGGAGTGAACATTTGAATGTAGAGTCATTAACTTGTGACAATGTCAGGTTAATTGGAAGCTCTTAGGTTTATTTCATTTTATTACTCTTCTTGCATTTGGGATAATGTTGTTTGCTTCCAGGGGTAAATCTTTAAAGTTAACTTGGTTCTTATTTTTATTATTTCACACCATCCTTAGATGGTTTCCTAATTTTTTATAGGATTTTTTCTTACGTTACGTCATGTCATACATTGGTTAAGTGCATGCTTGGATGATATTTGAACTTTGTTATGATATTTGGAATGAAGATCAACAACATTTCTTCTCTACCCTACCTTTCCTTTTGATCCTTTTTAACTAGATCAATATAGCTTAATTTTCATTATATATATCCATCTTATATTATTTTTTGATCATATTCCATAGTACTTAGCATAACATACTTCATATTCTGCATAGATTAACTATTAGACCACGGTGGCTCCCAACCACCAAACATTATAAATATTGTGAAACAATCCACTTGCTTTGCCTCTATTTCATAAATATATAATAAGATTATCACAAACTAAAACTCATGTGATAAATTCATATAATTCTAAAATAAAAGTGTTCTTGAACACTTTGGACACCTGTGATACATATTCAACCATCAACAATTGTGTAGTTGTGTTAATATAAAGAACTATATTTTCCATCTTAATATTCTAGTATATATTATTGTAAGTATATGATATTTGTTATTTTGATATTTTATAGGGGATATAGACTAAAATATAACATGTAAGATATACGTGAATAGTTATATAAGTTATAGGAATGGTTTTTAGTTGAATTTAAGTGTTACGATGAGAATCAAAATGAAATATAATATTTTTCATTCCATTCACATGAACTAAACACTCTTCATGAATTGAGGAGTTGGAAAAAAAATTTAGAGGGTGGGATTGGATATAATTTAGAAATTTCTAACTCATCCACCTAGGATACTCCATGGGTTAAGTAGCAGGAGGGTAAACAAAAAGTGAGAGTTGTTAAAATTAAAAAATAGACATAATTATTTTCATCCATTTCAAAAATTCTAAGATCTTCTATGGGATTCTCAATCATGATGATCATCACAAATAAAAATATCATCATATGCATCTTAGACCATGATATAAGTGCCATATTTGGAACTAAAAATCATTTTAGGATCATCATAAATTGTAGTATCATCTTAGGAATATTACATGCCATAATTTAAATCTATTAAATCTTAAATCATGTTCAGATCAACATAAATGAAAATATTATCATAGTAATATTAACCATGATATAAGTCTCATCCATGGGATCACTGATCATAATAGTATCATAATAAATGGGAATATGATCATAAGGATCCTTCAAACATGTTATAAGTGTCATCTATGGGATCCTTGATCATTTTAATATCACAATAAATGTGAATGTCATCATAAGGATTTTTAATGATTCTATAAGTTTCAAAATGTGAATATCATAATGGAGACCATTGGCCATGGTAAAAGTAATGGATGATTTTGGTTGAGAAAAATTACAACATGAGGAATTTACTTAAATGGTGGAATCAAAATAGATAAAGTATTACCAAATGTATATTTCAAATCAATTAAGGATCACTATAAAAAAAATATGAGGATACATAATTAAAACAAATAATCAAAAATCTAAGATATAAAAATAAATATAATATGAACTTGACCTAACACAATAGTAATGGTGAAGATGATGTGATGAAAGATTGATAACACTAAGAATAAATAAAAGGAAATGTAAACCCAATCCAACACATTAGTGGGGCAATATTCAAGTTGGGTTCAATAGAATGTAATTATGGTGAATATAATGTGATGAAAGATTTATAATACTAAGAAGAAAGAAAAATTAAATTTGAATATGACCCAACACAGTGGTGGGTTATGATTCACATTAGGTTCAACATAATGCATGTAGGGATAACATCAATAATATAAATATACTCTAATATAAGTAGAGGGATAAGACCATAATATATCAAACATACATATTAATATGTGATGTTGTAAAGTGTGTAAAGGTTTAATAAATTTATATTTTTAAAATGGGGGATCAAGAATATAATCAAGAATCTTATGCAAAAAATTGATGAAAAAATAAAATCTAGATCCAAGATGTAAATGAGGCAAGCTAAAGAGATAAAAATTACATTAGGTGGTAACCATGAGGTAACTAAACCAATGACTATAACTAATATGAATATAACTAAGTATATAATATCATATAAATATAACATAATCTAAACTAATAATGCATAAAAGACAACAAAATATTACTCTAGTATATGCATAGAAACCAAATAAAGGACAGAGTTCATAGATATGTATAATTATCTTGGATTGACTTTTCAATGCATCAATCTCCCCCTTAGTTCAAGTGGAAATTTTTGAGAGGTGTTATAGGTGAATCTAAAGAGGAAAATAATAATAAATACATATCCTTAATTGGGGAATCAGATGACTAAATTGTACCTCTCTAGTCTAGATTCTCTCATTTATACTCCAAAACATTTGTACAAACATAAACATCTACAAGTATAAGCTCTTATACCTAATTTATATTATATTACCAAAGTTAGGTTTTTCATGAAAAAATAAAGATAATTTTTTTTGGTAATTATATAACAATGACATCTAGAAGCCATATATGAGGATCCAAATCCTAAAATTGACATGTTAAATGTTTTTAACCATTTTATGATTAATGTGATCTAAATAAAATAAAATTATGAATATTATGATTATATAAAATATAGAGATAATCCTACAAATATGAATGTAAGTAGGTATATTTATATTTTATTTAGATAATTATAGATTGATACAAAAAACTAAAGGGGAAAAAACATCTTATTATGAATTTTTATTTCTCACTATGTTCATCATTTTCCCTAAAAATTTTGTGTTTGCTCTATAGATAATAAAATCAATAAATAAAATATCAAACCTTATGTTGGTTTTATTAGTGACCTAAAACCCATGCATTGATTGGTAACATCTAGGCCTTTCTTGTAGTGTCATTATTGACTGTGCAGGTCTTATATGCCTCAAACTAATACACTTACTCTTGTAGAATCCTTTCAAGTTCGAACTTACATTTGGTCCTATGTGTTGATCCTTGTTTTCCTTGTCCTTATTTTTAAACATTAATTATAATTTTGAACATAAGATGATCTTTTAAAAAAGGGTTATTATGTTAGGTTGGATAGAACCAAACACTCCCCATTAAGATATTGAGGATTTTCTATGTTCTAATACTTTAATGAGGGATCAAATTAAATATATTTATCCCACCTATTTATGTGTGTGTGTGAACCATCATGATAATCTAGAATAAAATTCAATGTTTGGATTTATACATTTAATATCATGAAAAATTGACATATGTTTGCGTTCAAACTTGGCTCTGAGACTACTAGTTTTAAGGATATTTAAATATTTATTACTTTTTAATAATGTATTAAGAGATTTCTAATTGATTTCTCAAGTTTGTTAGGAATTTACAAGATATGTATAAAATTATGATTCATTTGTATTTATATTTGAATCTTTGATATTCCTCATTATTTCTCTCCCATGAAATGTGTCTAAGATAACCTAATAGATAATTCCCAATTCAAAAATATTTATTGAGTGTTCCTAGACACTATTGGAAAATTCAAAAACCTATGAAAATTGAAACTATATGACTATTTCTTGTAATATATCAAGAGTAAAATTTAGTGATATGAGATATGAAAATAGTGTTTTTATGATTCTAGAAGGTTATTTAATAAACTAGGGTGATAATGAATATGTGTATTTGGTTTATTTAGTTGGCTAAGAAAATAAGTCAATATATAGATAATGAAAAGTTTGTACAGGAATCAAATATGTAAGCAAAGTCCAATTATGTTGAATTGTGCCAAATTTGATTTTTCCAAAGTGTCTAATATCAAATTTAGGTGTATAAAAATTCCACCCTTTTAATCTAGTATTTAAACTACTAAGTTAAAAGGATAAAATAATAAATTTGGTATGTGTGATTAACTATATTGGTGTTGATAGGTATGCCCAAATGTTCCATTTCATCAATGTAAAACATGTAAGGAAACATGCATAGATTGATTTGATCTCATATGATACAATTTAAAATAGATCATTATTTTTTTTGAAATTGAAAATTCTAGAATGAATACACTTGAGGGTATGTGTACCAAGTTGCCACTTTTTGAACTCTTTTGGAGAATTAAATTTGGTGATTATTCCCCAAGTATATGAAACAACTAAAACTAAGTTGAGAAATATATATTTTTTCAACTGCCACTATAGAAAGAGAAGTGTTAGAAGTTGAGCACCATAGAATAATCGATTGACTACTCTAAATATCATCATGATACATTTTTAGAATCTATAAACTAGGTTCATGTATAAATGTGATACCCTAAAAAAGGTTTTTATGTAAATATGGAACCCAAACATATGTATTTTTGTTTAAGTACACGTTAATAGTATAGAAATATATGAATGTTAAACTACATAATATATTCAATTCACATATCAATCTGAGTGTAACTAGTAGAATATATTAACTTTATATTTATGAAAATATTAAATATATTTGAGTACTTAGATTTTTTATTGTGTGTGAAAGTTTTTGATAAGTTAAAATTATCATCTAAGATTAAAAAAAATGTTTATGAATGCTCATATCTAGAAACAAAGTGTCTATGTGAGTTGGGATGAGTTCACACTTCCTATATGCCTATCAAATGTGGCACTACATATTAGTATGTTGAATATTTTTTGTGTTTTTCCTAATATGGGGAAATATTAATTGATTCACCTATGTCTGATAGTGTTTATTGTGTATGTATCTGTATTTGATCCTACATGATTGGATTTGTTTTCCTTCTCCTTGATTAAAACTTAATTTTTTCACTATAGGATCAATTTGAATGGAAAAATGGGTGAAATTTATGGGTTGGATTGACCTCATATAATACATAGTTATGAATTTATAATTTATTACATTTCTTATACTCTAAAGAGGTCTTAAACCATACGTATTTATCTCACTAATGTTTGTGTGTACCAAATCATACTAGTTTTAGTTTAAGTGTAATTTCACCTAGGATATTTATTATTCTAAACGTGAAAATAGATATGTCTTTTAGAAAATTTAAGATTATAAAAACCATAAGCTATATTAGCATTGTGTGATCTGAGTTTGACTTTTTAAAATAATTATTTTTTTCCTAAGTGCCTCTAATATTTTTACATATATAGAGATTTAAATTATTAATTAAGGAACTGTTAGTGCATAAAATCCAACCCAAAAATATTCAAACATGAAAAATAAAAAAAAAACCCAAATGAAACATGACCCAAAACAAACTTAAAAATAGTGATGGGACATTTTTGAAGTTCAATTATGGTTACACTATTGTGTATCTATCCATGATTTTCATACTTGTCTATAGGCCACAAAAATATAAATATCAATAGCATTAGGTCATGGATCCCTATGATATGGTTAATAAATGACAAATAAAAATATAGAATTTCAAAAAATCATAAAGTAAATAGAAGAGACCCAAGACCTAAATAAATGCACCAATAATTTCATTTTTTATATGGAGAGTCTATTTATGTGAAACCATACAAAAACATTATAAAAAATACATTTATAACAAATTTGGTGCCTATAATAGGTTCACATGTTAAAATGGAACTTCAAATCAATAATTATAGATATTATAAATCCAAAGTGCTTGTGTAGTACCATCATTACCAATCAATCCATAATATATAAAATATAAAACTCTTTGCATGAAATATATTCATTCCCAAAATATGATCCATCTATATCTCAAAGTAATATAGAAGGGTATAGGGTGTCTATTGTGGTGTCATATGATATTCCTAAAACTACTCAATATGCTTGATATGACCCATATAAACTTTGTATAAATGTCATAAAATGTTATAATTGTTCCTAAAAATCAAGTATAATTACCCACATATGCCTCACATGTCTTAATATACTCAATTTATCATATATAAATCACATAAATTTATCCAAAATGTGAAACATTTATCTTTCATGCCCTAAACCTCTAAGATAAACCATTTATATTACCCCATTTCTATATGAGATATGACTCCTAAAAATCACTCATATAAAATTAAAAAATTATGCACACATTGTGTTCTACATAAATATTTAATCATGTATAGTATGTATAAAATAATAATAAGATATATAATCATATAAATATTTTATCATTCAAGTATGCATGAAAAACATGTAATCCAAGGTAATGGGTATACAAGTGTCATTTAAATTAGCTATCCCATTTGGGAATTAAATAATAAACATCAAAATATATGCATGATAGAAATCATGGGACCAATCTTAAGAAATGTTTTATATATAAATATTCACACAATATTATGATCTTGAAACACAAATAACCCAAGATATTATAAAAATATGACTCAACATTGAATTAACATGGCCATAATATGTACATGACATGGATTATTTAATTTCTTAACACAAATAATAAACTACATGATAGGAAAAAATGAATGCACTCATGGAGTACTTAATATAACACATATAAATTACCACACAATGTATTAATCATCAAAATAAAGCACACATATATGAAGAAATGTTACTATGCATAATAAATCAATGAAATCATCTAATATTTTAAAGCACAATATCCATATAAAATATCACTTTAGAAGTTACAAGAAAGAACAAGTCATTTGTAATAGTCTACCATGATCAATGGACTTGTATAAAAAGATCTAACCCGATAGGTTTTCATATATATCCGCATTGTATACATACCCCAAGTAAAAAAAGGCTTCTCATGGTGTAAATAATGTCACACATCTAAAATTCCATGTATCATATGTATTCGATATGCCATGCATCTCAATAATGTATATCATGAAAATCATGTGTGTAAAAATCAGAAATGCAATTCACCATGTATATGATAAATATTACTAATCAATCGTTTTTACTAGAAAATAATGTCATGCATAGGTCATGGTTTTGTATTTTTGAAATGTAAGACTTTTTTTATGTTTTTTCCTAATTTTTTCATCTCCAATTATCCTAATATTGCATCTAAGGGATGCCAAAATTTAGACCTAGGACATTGTAATATATTTTTTTATCTTTATATATATATATATATATATATATATATGGATAATCATAATTGGATTTTCATACCCAGGTACTATACCATATTTCTGTTTTCCTTCTAAAGGTGTCCATGCATAAGGATTACATTTCTATCAACACTATGTGAAGTATTGAGTGTCATCTTATTGGATGATTCCACTTAATTTATTCTTATGTATTTGAGATTTTGGTTATCATTATTTCCATCATGATGGATTTTATTTGTATTATTATAAACCATGATCAATGGACTTGTATAAAAAGATCTAACCTGATAAGCTTTCATATATATCCACATTGTATACATTCCCCAAGTCAGAAAAGGCTTCTCATGGTGTAAATAATGTCACACATCTAAAATTCCATGTATCATATGTATTCGATATGCCATGCATCTCAATAATGTATATCATGAAAATCATGTGTGTAAAAATCAGAAATGCAATTCACCATGTATATGATAAATATTACTAATCAATCATTTTTACTAGAAAATAATGTCATGCATAGGTCATGGTTTTGTATTTTTGAAATGTATGACTTTTTTTATGTTTTTTCCTAATTTTTTCATCTCCAATTATCCTAAGATTACATCTAAGGGATGCCAAAATTTAGACCTAGGACATTGTAATATATTTTTTTATCCTTATATATATATATATATATATATATGTATATATATATATGTATATATGTATATATGTATATATGTGTATATATATATATGTGTGTGTATATATATATATCTGTATATATATATATGTGTATATATATATATATATATATATATATATATATATATATATATATATATAAAATTCCCATGGATAAACATAATTGGATTTGTCATACCTAGGTACTATACCATATTTCCGTTTTCCTTCTAAAGGTGTCCATGAATAAGGATTACATTTCTATCAACACTATGTGAAGTGTTGAGTGTCATCTTATTGAATGATTCCACTTAATTTATTCTTATGTATTTGAGATTTTGGTTATAATTATTTCCATCATGATGGATTTTATTTGTATTATTATAAACCATGATCAATGGACTTGTATAAAAAGATCTAACCTGATAAGCTTTCATATATATCCACATTGTATACATTCCCCAAGTCAGAAAAGGCTTCTCATGGTGTAAATAATGTCACACATCTAAAATTCCATGTATCATATGTATTAGATATGCCATGCATCTCAATAATGTATATCATGAAAATCATGTGTGTAAAAATCAGAAATGCAATTCACCATGTATATGATAAATATTACTAATCAATCATTTTTACTAGAAAATAATGTCATGCATAGGTCATGGTTTTGTATTTTTGAAATGTATGACTTTTTTTATGTTTTTCCCTAATTTTTTCATCTCCAATTATCCTAAGATTACATCTAAGGGATGCCAAAATTTAGACCTAGGACATTGTAATATATTTTTTTATCTTTATATATATATATATATATATATATATATATATATATATATATATATATATATATATAATTCCCATGGATAAACATAATTGGATTTGTCATACCTAGGTACTATACCATATTTCCGTTTTCCTTCTAAAGGTGTCCATGAATAAGGATTACATTTCTATCAACACTATGTGAAGTGTTGAGTGTCATTTTATTGAATGATTCCACTTAATTTATTCTTATGTATTTGAGATTTTGGTTATAATTATTTCCATCATGATGGATTTTATTTGTATTAGTATAAAACTTAAATGTAATTCACTAACTTTGATCATCCACAATAGCTTGTATTTTTTCTAACCACTATTTTCCAAGTGTAAAACAATTTTTTTCCATAATACACATCACGAATATCAATGTGTTCACGACCTTTTACCTATAATAAATATTTAATGTAATGAATCAAATGATCCTTCCAATGTATAATGTTTTGAAATTCATTTATTGTGTGGTCCAACTATTATATAATTTGAATGTTACATGTATTAGTCCCATTTTCTTCATAAAATTGAACTTGTTTTCAATAGTTATCATCAATTAATATTTGAATAGTCAATGGGTTCATTTTTGGATGATTGTAATCATTATGTGATCTATTCATTTCTTGGGTAATTTTGGAAAGTAAAACTAGTGTAGCCATGTTAGGAATATTTTCATGTAATTGTATTATCATGATTATACCTTCATCTTTTCTTTTTTTTTTAATTATTATGTTTAATTAGTCATAACTATTTATTATAAATCTATTTATTCTATGATAAATAAATATGCCTTCCATTCTTGATGTGATAATTAGGGTATAGACTTATGTCTAATATAATTTAGAATAATAAAATTCTTCTCAAGTAATAATTTTAATATAATACTTAGTTTGTATTGTATACTAGATACTTGTAACATTGCCTTAAAATATGTGAAAGATAATATTTTCATGAATTCTATAATGTTGAATCATTTTTTTTTTGGACATTAGATATACATCATTAATACATATTGCAATGTGTAGTTTTTCTTGTGATCAAATCATACTAGATTTCATAAAATTTATCTCAATGGAGCACTTATTGAGATATATTCTTATTGTGAGATGATATTACAATAAATATTTACATTTGCATCCTCATCATTTCTTTAAAGGGGCAACTTATATTTATCTAACTTGGGTTTTGCTTAAAGGAGACCTCATAAGTCAATGATGCTTACCATCTTTGAATCATATTGATATTGTCCTCAACCTATAGGTGTATATTTTAAATGAGGAAAAATGATCGCCAATTTTTTTAGGAATTTCATTATCATCAACATCAACATCATCCTCTACAAACATTTTATTGGGATATTTTGTGACCAATGAATATCCAGTATCTTCTCATTTTGTGCCTCAAATACACCTAAAATTTCTATCTTCTCTTTTTGTATTAAAAAATATGCAATGACTTTTAATGTTTCTTGATTAATTAATGTATTTAGATTCAAATATATATTATCCACTTTGATTTAAATCTTTAGCCTCATATGCATGTATTTTTTTTACTAGTGTGACCTATAACAAAGATATTATGGAGGAGTGAAGAACACAATATTTTGGTATACATATGTCATTAGGTTTAGGTAGTTTTAAATACTTAAAAGGTTTACTATCCAAAATACATGTATGCAAACATATCTCATGTAAAAATTTTGAACATCAATTTAGGGTGGATGGTATAACTTACATAACATAAATATAAGGATTTCATACCCATTGATTTGATATTATAGTTAGATGAGAACTAGGACTTACTCCTAACATACAAACTTCTACCTAAGAGTAGGTTATAATTTAAATTATTTGATATTTAGATGATAATTAGGACTTAATCAGAGCATAAAAACTTCTAAATAAGATTAGGTTATAATTAAAATTATTTGGCATTACTTTAATTATATTATATAATGTTTTATGCCCTACTTTCACAACCAAAGTAATCATTTCTATCACTTAAAAAAGTAATTGCCAAGGTGGATGTCAGATTGTCAAAACATGAACAACAATCTCATTTGATAAAGATCCAAAATACCTCTCCACATCATAATTAAATTTTATAGCTACCATGATAGTGGGTGGGATTATGATTAATGACCCATTGGTTTTTTATTGCCTATAAAATCCCATGTCTTGCATTGAAAAAGGGTTGACATATTTGAGCACTATAATGTTGTTGAATTCTACCCTGTAAGGAGCCTTATCCTAGTATAATGAAGCTATGCCTATTATAGATTATTTTATTTCCTTATAAATTTAGGTTAATAATAATTTACTTTATTTTCTTAATGATCCATTTTTTGTGTGCACTATCGGGTGTTGATCTTTGCCTATGGATATTCATCCCTCTCATTGTCATCTTGATGTAGGAACATCACTTCTAGGAGGTTTTCAATTTCAATTTTGGTTTGTTTTCACAATTTTATTTATTTATTATGGTTTGGAGGGACTTTAAATTCATAAAACATCATTATATTTCTATTTGGTAGGTTATAATTACTTCTAGCTAGTTCAAATTTCAAATTCCTAATTTTTCCACCAAAACTTGATTTTCAAAAAATTGAATAGTATGCTTGTAGTTCATTTTATAGGGGTGAATGAATGTGTTTTTTAAATTTATAATTAGGTTTTAAACACATTTAATTAATTTAAATTTTACAAGTCTTTAAATGTATGAAAATATAACTTTGGTTCATTTTCAATCTTCTTAACTTGCTTTTATAACCATTGGAAGGTCCGTACAGGTAGTTAGAATGGTTATGCACATATAAAAGTTGTAAATTTATAAGAAGATTTTTTTGGGTTTTATTAAGTCAAAAATTTCAAGTAAATAATAAATAAACCCCTGGTTTGAAGATTGACATCACACAGATCCTATTTTCTATGTTTACACTTTGTTTGTTCTTGACTGTGTAATATGTTGTGAATGGAAATATGTTGTGTATAATGTCTTGTGAGTCATTTTTTAAAGATTATTTTAATTAAATGTATATTTTATAGTATATAATCTTCTTATACAAACACATAAATTATTATCCCATGTGTAGTAGGTAGACCCTATGTACCATTCAATCCATTTCATGTAATTTATCTCTGTTGTATATTCTTTGCCATCATGTTGACCCAAAATAAATTATTTTTCAACCATTTGGCCTATGCATGCATATTCTTCATCATTTTTTACATGTTTTCATACATAGAAAGATATAACTATAATATCCTTGTATGTATTTACTTTATTTATGGGAATTTATATTAAATTTTATTTTCCCAATGCATTATATGTGTTTTTGGTCTATATCCTACTATCATTCCATGTGTAGTCCCTGTCAAGTCAAGGCATGTGTCAAAGTTTTCCATGAATGAATTAAATTTTTGCAATAAGGATTTTATGGATGTTTATCCTTCTACTAATCATAGTTTCATGCATGATGATTTGGAGGTTCTTGCAATGGTGTGGGAGGATTATATTTGACAAGTGAATATTGACGTTAAGCTCTAAAAATATTTTGGTCCATCCATGTTCTGTTTTGATGCTGTAATTTTTTCATAAGCTTCATGCATCTATCTAGATTTCACCCTCTCTATACTATCAAAAGTGAAGTGTTAACTATTTTGATAAATTCAAGTCAAAGTTTGACTTAATTATATGGTCACCACTTTGTTTATGTTTGGTGAGATATTAAAGAGTTTTAATGTCTTTCTTGAGTCAATTAGAAAATTCAAAAAGTGTTAGTCTTTTTTATGGTCCATTTTTTAGAGCATGCCAAGATAGTTTAGTTTTAGTCATGTTGATACAAATCAAATATATTATTATAATCATTTTATATTTATCAAAATTCAAAAGAGTTTTTTCGAGTTTTTATTATCATTAAAATTGAAAAACTCAATAGAGTCAAAGTCATTAATCAAGTTGTCATCCATCAATAAAAGTCAAAAGTATGTTTGTAAAAATTTAAAAATGAGTCAAAAATTAAGAGTCAATTTTATGTAAATAAGGTGTGTTGAGTCATTTTCAAAAAATTTAAAATGGATGGACTATTGGGAGTACCCGACATCTTATAAATTTTTTAAGATTCATCGACAAATCAATTGAATAAGCAATGACTTATTGGAGGATAAAGGAAATAGAAAGAGGTTGCAAAGCCTCTCATTAGCCGCTAACAACAGGGCCACTTTTTTATTTAGTGGCATATTTTATTTTTAGTTATGTGTTTGATTTTAGTTTTATGTGAATAAGAAAATATGATGTATACATGTTCGATTTTGTAATAAGTGAACTAAAAATTCATCTATAACTTCTCTGAAAATGTGATAGTGAAGAGAAATAGTAACTTTATTGCACATGATGATGTGGTTTATGGTAAGACACTTATAAAACCATTTGTTTGTGGTTGTTGGTTTTCCACTTGAAAACCATCCCATTTTGGTTGTTGGTAATCTATATGTAAAGCCATCAATAAGGTTTGTGATTATATTTTAAAATTCACTGAATCATGAGTATAGGTACAGACATGGGATAAATGTTTTCCCCATGTTCACAAGGGGGTAAATGTTAAGGTGTGTTCATATTATTAATATGTATTAAACATGAATATTGTTAGTTTTAACCATATTACATTATCAGTTTTGTGTGTTCTATTATTGTTATTATTTAGGTTATTTTTAATAGTGTTTGGTAGTTACTCAAATATATTATAATAAAAATATATTTGTATATAGTCAACTGGTTAGTTAGGAGATTGTTTAGTTGAGATATTGTAAGGATCTCACCATCCCAAATATAAGAAACTCATTTCCTATATATTTTTAATCATTAAATGATTTAATATATAGTGCGTGTGAATTATTATTTTGTGTATTTAGTATGTGAGAATTTTTTCTTGAGTATTTTATGTTTGGCTTATAAACTCAATTCAAATATAAAACTAGAATCAATATCTAGTATCAAATATATATATTTGGCTTGTCAATTAGTTTGTATTATTTATTCAATTTGAGTTTTAGTAAAAATAATGGTGTTTAATTGTAGCATGTCAATCCTGATAGAAGTAAAGGCTACACAGTATATTTAATGAGAAATAATTTACATTGACTCGGTCTTCCACTCCATCAGTTTTCATGATTATAGCACATCTCCTCCTTATACATTTAGGATGTTGAATATTGTAAAGCATTCCATATAAGATTTGAAATTTAATGGTTTGCAATGTATGGCACACAAATCTATTAGTCTAAGTGTTGTTAATGTGTCATCTCATCTTGATGCATTGTTTCATGCATCATTACATATTATAATGTCTTGTGAGTCATTTTTAAAGATGATTTTAATTTAGTGTATCTTTGCCATTATACAGTCTTCTTAGACAAATACCTATATTCTTGTGACATGCATAGTAAGTCAACCCTGTGTACCATTCAATCCATTTCATGTAATTTATCTCTCTTGTATATTCTTTACTATCACATTGACCCATAATTAATTATTTTTAAATTGTTTTTAGTATGCATAAATATTATTCATCATATTTATACTTGTTTTCATACATAGAAATATATAAATATCATACCCTTGTATGCCTTTACATTATTTATGAGAATTTATATTTAATTGTCTTTGCCTAATGCATTCTATGTGTTTTTAGTCTATAGTCTACTATAATTCCATGCACAGTTATATCCCTATCAATTCAAGTCATGTGTCAAATTTTTCCATGAATGAATTTGATTTATGTAATGAGGATTTGATGGATGTTTATTCTAATACCAATCATGGTTTCATGCATGATGACGTGGAGGTCCCTAAGACATTATGGGAGGATGATATTTGGTAGGGGAATATTGATGTTAAGCTCTATAAATATTTTGGTCCAACTATGTTCTATTATGTGTAATTGTTTCATAATATTCATGCCTCTATATGGATTTTGCTCTCTCTATACTGTCAAAAGTGAAGTGTCAATAACGTTTGTAAAGTTAAGTCAAATTATTTGATTTAACTATATTTTATTCAATTTTTTTATGCTTGGTACGATCTTAAAGATTTTTAATGACTTTCTTGAGTCAATTAGAAAATTCAAAAAGTGTCAATGTCTTTTTTATGGTCCATTTTTAGAGCACATCAAGATAGTTTATTTTTAGTCATGTTTATACATAATCATGTATTATTAGAATCATTTTATCTTTGTCAAAAGTAAATAATAATTTTTTTGAGTTTTTATTGTCATCAAAATAAAAATTCTCAATAGATTCAAAGTCATTAATCAAGTTGTCATCTATCAATAAAATTCAAAATTATATTTGTAAAAATTCAAAAATGAGTCAAAAATTAAGAGTAAACTTTATGTAAATAAGGTGTGTTGAGTCATTTTCAAAAAATTTCAAATGGATGCATTATCAAGAGAACCCAACACCATGGGAATTTTTTAAGCTTCATCAACATATTAGATGAATAAGTAGTGATTTATTGTAGGATAGAGGAAACAGAGGCTATAGGTTTCAAATCATGTCATTATATACGATGAGGCAACTTTATCCTTTAGTGGCATATTTTATTTTCAGTTGTGTGTTTGATTTTAGTTTTGTGTGAATAAGAAAAAATGATGTATACCTATTCACATTTATAATAAGTGAATTAAAAATTCCTCTATAACTTTTCTAAAATGTGATAGTGAAGAGAGCTAGTAATTGTACTACACATCATGATATGGTTTATGGTAAGCCACTTGTAAAACCATTTATTTGTGGTTGTTCATTATCCACTTGAAAACCATCCTATTTTGTTTTTTGGTAAGCCATATGTAAAACCATCAATGAGGTTTGTGATTGATTATAAAAATCACTGGATCATGAGTACATGTGCATATATGGGATAGATGTTTTCCCAAGATTCACATTAAAGGGGTGTAGACTAGGGGTTAATAATGTTCACAAGGAGTTGAAAGTTAAGGTGTGTTCACATTATTAATATATATTAAATGTGAATAGTTTTAGTTTTAACAATATTATTTTATTGGTTTTATGTTGTCTATTATTGTTGTGAATAAGAATAATAATATATGGGGTTAAATTTATTAATGTTTGGTAGTTAATTGAATATATTGTAATAATAATATATACATATATAGTTAGTTGGTTAGTTAAGAAATGTTATAGGTGCAATCACTAAGAGGTGGGGGTGAATCAGTGATGTAAGATATTTCAACTTTAATTCCAATCTTTTCAAACCCTTATTCAATCACCACAAGCTTTCATAAAATATACAAGTCATTCATAATAATAAATATAGATAATGCAAGATCATACACACAATATAAGATCCATGTGGGAAACCCTCTTAGGGACTAAAATCCATTCTCAAGCCTAAAAACACATGGACTACTTGTCTTATAAGATGATCATAAACATGAGATAGGTCAAGTTCTTTTCATAGAATTGAGTGAAACACCTATTTCATAAGGAACACCTACCCCTAGGATGATCAATTCCGTCTGACCACCTATTGGTCAATTCATTTTGACCAGCTTTAGTGAAACACCTATTTCACAAGGAGCACCTACCCTTAAGATGATCAAGTCCTTTTTACCACCTATTTTTCAAGTCCTTCTAACCTAGATGTTGAGCACCCTCCCAACACCTATGAAATGAACATCTCTTGATCATTTATTGCTTGCCAATCTAATGGAGATACAATATTTATCATCTCTCCTTAACTCTACACACTACATAGTCCACACTCTGATCTACCTCTCAAATCAACCACCAATCTTAAATAGACATCATATATCCTTTACTCACACTCAAGGAATCCAAAACATCCTTTTGGATCACTCTAGACCTCTTTGCTCATCCAAAATATTCAAACCTACAAGATCACTATTCTTAACATTAGAAATATTACCTACAAGTCATACACATAGTCATTAACCTTCTCTTATCTACAATCCATCCACTTGGCACACACCCTTTCCTTCACTCTACAAATCTCAGACACACATGTTCTCTTAGATCTCTCAAATATAGAAATCATCATCTTTGATTTCACCATTTATAGAGCCTTTATGATTGTTATCTTCTTGGTCAGCCTTTAGACTTGTATTAACCCTTAAGAAATCTCACATAGCTCAATACTATCCTCACAAGTTGGCCATAACAACTATGGTTCACACTTAAGTATCTACACCTTTTAATAGGCCTTAGTATCACTTTTTAATAGGCTTTAGTATCCCTTATAGGTCTCGAGGAGACCTATTTCCCTATTTATCACTCCATTGAGAAAATTAGAAACACAAGACCACTTAAAAATATATAGGTCCACTCCACATGACCCCTTCAACATCCTCAAATGATCACAGTCATCAAAACACTCCTCTACTACTGCAAAATATATCAATCTTTGATGTTATACAGAAAAAAACCATGAATGAACAAACATTTAGCTTTTATTCATTTGTTTATATTGAATATGGATTGGTCAAACCTCCAAAATCCATATAGATTATTATCAAGGAGTCTAAAAAACTTTCCAATATATAAGTCTCCTTAAAACATCCAAATACCATTAGAAAAGATCAAATATCCTTCTCAGGCTACTTAAGAACATGGTCAAATGCATAGTCAACTCTAGAGATTAATAAATTTGATTGTACAAACATTCAGACCTTCTAACTAGGATCTCTCGATGCATCATGAAGCCCTCTACAATTTTTCATTTTACACCATCATCAAATTCTACATATATCAAAAGTTAGAGCATAAAAATAAATCACTAGTCTTCCCTCTCAAATTTGAATATTTGAATTCCAATGGTCACTAAGCAATTGTTAAACTTCAAACACTTGTCATCATCTTATTGCTTCTTGAAAATTTGGAACAAACAAACTCCATCAATATCTATTGATTAACTAAGTCTTTATCTTTCAGCACTCACCATTGATCTAAGCTTTAAGCTCCCATGATTGTGCCAATTGGTATCTCTGTATACCTTTTGCATAATTGACTCTTTTACTTTGACTCGCAGCATCGATCTTCTGATAATATAAATACCCATAAACTATTGATATTCTGTCTAAGATCTATAAATGTGATGCTTATCACTAGTGTATTCATTCTTTGACATATTGAATTTTATGTTCATCATTGGATCAATATCTATGATTTAATGTGCACCATTAGATCTACTGACTAGTGACCTCAGACTTCAACATATTTAAACTTAATGGTCTCTAGCCTGACTTAATCTAAAAGAGAAACTTTGAAGCTTTATAACTTAAGCTAGAAAACACTTCAAGAGTCCAAATTTTAAGGGGACCATCTTGACAATATAGAAAATATCTCCATAAACTCCTTTGACCATAGTTGACTTATAAGTACCATAAATAAATTATCAAACTTATTGGTTTATCCATATCTACATCTACATGATGTGTAGTGATGGTCTAGATAAGTATAAGAACCACTAGAATCTGCCTATAAGGCCAACCTTAAACCTTAATAACTTTTATCATGCTTAATTGCATGCCCTTAAAATTTAAACCATATGATATTATTTCATAGGTAATCCATCCATATATAAATTTTCTTCTATAACCTTCACACATGTAAAATATTACATCATCAAATTACTTGGTTTTACTTAAACTTAGATCTCCTTTGCAAATTTGGCTAAGTATGGGAAAACATTGTAAAATGCCTAGGAAGCCAAATTTGCATAGTTATATATATTTTTTATACATAACCTCATGACCTAAAACTTATAAAATATCAACTTATGACTAATTTTATTGAACCCATATGACCAACTTCCCCTGAATCATTCATACATGGGAATAGTGATGTCAACAAGCTCCCTACTTAGATTTTTTTATCACAAAATGAACTATGCCAATATGGAAATAATGAAGAGATATATGAATACAATAAACTTTTAAAATCTCTCCAATCATCCTTGACATTTAATATGACCCCTCACATATGCTCAATACGTCAGACCCATCCCTAATCATGCCAAAATTAAAGATCAACCAAACATACTTCAAGCATATTATTATAAGCACATTACATGATTTTTAATTGATATTTATAATATCAAGATACTTTATAAAATCATATATATAGCTCCATGATATCATTGATAACTCTCTAATAATCTCCCCCTTTTTAATTGATGTCAACACCCATCATACAACTCACCTTCCTTCTTTCTATTCAAACAATCCCATAATAGGAACCTTCTCCCCCTTTGACACAATGATAAAGTGTGCACAAAATGATCTTGAGGACCAAAAAATACCACCAATAGGAGAGGACCACCTTATAAAGATTATGCAAACTCCCCTTTACCTTGAGCCTACCTCTTCTTTTCCTTGACAACTTCCTCTTGTTATATGCCAATCTTCTACCAAGCACTGCAACTAATGAATAAAGAACACAAAAATCATTGAAATCTGATGGAACTCATAAAGAAACATTTGATAAGGAATCACCCTAATATCTCTAATCCATTTCAACTCTTGAGCATATTTAGATATCCATACACCATGAAGAACTACCATAAAGGATTACTAGCCTTCTCTCTCAAGCCATCTCAAGAACCACCATTAACACTTCATGCTACTCAAACAATAAGAAACATGCTCTTAAAAAACTTGAGAACTCACCTTGAAATACTCATTCCTTTCTCTTTTGGATAAATTGAGAAAAAACATCAAATCTTCATACTAGGCCTGTTTAGACTCATTATAGCCCTACCCAAAATTTTGAAAATCCCACAACTTTCAATAGATATAATTTAAAGACCTAAAAAATAATATCTATATAACTCTCATATTCCACTTAAGAACACCAATTTTCATCACCTAGATCATCCTCTGCAACATACTTCCTTCACAAACCTACTAGCCAATTAGTCTTCCATCTTGACAAAAACATGAATATTGAAAACCACAAACCTTAAAATATTTGTGAAGCTTGATTTGATAACCCATTTGGCCCATTCAACATATTAATGAATCCTCAGACCTCAAATCATAAGGCAAACCACTTTTCTATCATAGCCCAAAACTCTAGAATCTTAAAACAAATAAGGTCAACAAAGCTCCTTTTATTCAACACCCACATCTAAAACTTCTTACACACCTAGAGATAACTATCACATGCTTCTGGAACAAGATTTGAGATTTCACACCTTTGGGAACCTTGACTTCCTATACCATGGATTTGATCTTTCTGACCACTAAACTATTCTTGACATTTCATCAATCTCATTATGCCACCCAAAAAAACCCAATATGATCCTATAGACACTGCATACATAGGAAGAATACCTTATGACATCACTCTAACCTTATCAAATAAATTCTCCCATAATGACACACTAACTTTAATTAGAAACACTTATTTATTTCCTTTTAATACATTCTAAAGAACACTACAAAAACACTTGCTTCTCCAGAGAAAGGAGTCTTTTAATAAGCATAGACAAAGATACCCTACTTTATATGATTGCTTAGAACAATATGAAACTAGGAGTTACCCACAACTCCTCATATTCCTTCTCTACCTTGGTCATCTGATATTGATAGTTATTCTTCTTCTTCTTAGGCTTAAGATAAATAACTTTCTCATCTACTAGAACACTCTCCTTCTCTTCTAAGATTGTATTGACAACACATAGGGTAACATAGATTCATGACATACCTTTTCAATTAAAGAATCTTCCTTGCAATTCAGAACCTCATCACTAGGTATTGAAAACTAATTTAATTTGGATGAAAATTTCTCAACAACAATAATATGTTCACTTGAATCCATAGATACCTCATAACTAGCCTTAAACAACACTTTGGTCTTCTCCTTGAGCTTGGTCTCTTCATTCATAACATGAGTAGACAATGAGAGTTTCTGGCACTCTCTAACTTATGTATCATTCTCCACCATAGAAAATAGATTACTTAGACCTAAAAAATCATCATGAATTACACTTACAACCTTTGGTTTCCATGATTTAACTTGCCTTCTTTCTTGTACTCTTGGAGCCTAATTAAACCTATTCTATCTTGTAGGCCTTTACTTGAAGAATCTAGCAATGTGACCTCTTTGTTGATAATTGAAGAACACTATACCTTTTTCAAGAAGCTTATCCTTCCTTTCCTAATTAAAACAAAATCTTATAATATGTCCATTATTTTTACAATTGAAACAAACTACTCATTTTGAAAATGACTCACCTTTTGACTGATGACCCCCATCATAGTTCCATGCAAACTCATTTCTAATAGGTATCTTGCATTCTCTAGCTCTATGCACAAAATGATTACATGTGTAATAATAACCATTGAAACTTGCATAACTCATGATATTTAGTTGTCTGATCTAATTTATCTTCACTCTACCAACATCTTCATTCCTTGACTGATTATTAACTTTTAGGGTCTGATTTACATTAGTCTTCATCTTGTCTTGAGTTGCATTTTATGGTTCGTCTTTGTATCCAAGACTAGTTCTATCACTTGTAAACATTTGACCACTTCGAATAGTTTATAGATCACTTAAGATCTTTTCAAATCTCATAAATGACTACATCTTACTAGATGACTTCTCTATTTCATCTTTTAATGACTTATTTTTAATTACATACCTTGAACATACATCTTCTTTAGATTTCAAGTTCATAGATAGGATTTCCAATTGAAAAATTAGATGCTTGAAAATATGTTCATGGTCCTTGGTATCTTCATTCATTCTTTCTTCATACACACAAAATTTCTCTTCATAGTCATTAATTTATGACTTCATCTTCTTGTTAATCTTCTTCTCAATCTTCATTTCTTCAAGAGCATTCATTAGTTTAGTCTCATAGTCCACCTCATCTTTATCATCATCTAAATCACTCCAAGTAGACTCTTTTTAATATGATCAAGTTCCTTACTCAACCATGAAGATGTATTCATCTTCAATAGGACCATCATCTTCATGATCATACTTTGAGTCACTATCTTCACTCTCATCTGATGAGCTACAATCTTCTTTGGTGTAGAGACTCTTCTTGTTATTGAAGTACTTCTTCTTGGCAAACCTTTTAAATCCCTTCTTACTTTTATCAGAACTAAATTATCTCTTACCATCATCATGACCTTGACCATGCCATTCATCATCATTCTGATTATGCTTATGAGGGCACTTATTATCAAAATGTCTTACTTCTTCATAATTAAAGCATTTGAAGGGTAGTTTACCCTTATACTTGCCTAGCCCTATTTTAAATTTCCTTGTAAACAAATCAATTAGTTCATCTTCATCAATATCAAATATGTCATCCTCCTTGATTTTATTACCTTGGAACTTATTCTTTGTATTCATTTATATCTTGAATTTTACTTCCTTCTTTGGTGGTTTATTGTCATCGACTCTCATCTCATAGGTAGTAAGAATGGCATAAAATTCATCCATCTTCGATTAATTAAGATCATGACTTTATGTTATAACATATACTTTATAATAAAACTTGAGAGAGAGAGAGAGACCTTAATACCTTTTGAACTATAGTATATTCTTCAAGATTCTCTCCAAGACCTCTGATGATGTTCACAATCTCATCAACTCTCTATAGAAAAGATGCCGCAAAATTATCTTCCTTTATCTTAAGACTCTCAAATTGTATTCGGTGAGTCTACATCTTTACCAACTTAGCCTTTGAATATACTTCATAATAGTCTTAAATTTATCCCCCATTTCCTTGGAAGATGTGTAATGGATTACCTTGGTGTCTTCAATCTCTAAAAGACCAAAAGTGATAGCATTCATTTCCTTAGAATTATTCTCAAACAACTTCTTATATATAGTACTGGATGGAGGAATAGTATGTGTAGAATAACCATCCAAAATAGATTGCCAAGTGTCAAATCCTAGGGACATGATTTAGGTCATCATCCATGTAATCCTAAAATCATAATTGGATCCATCAAACATCGTTAATTACTTAGTGGAAATAACATCCTTGCATTTAATGGCTACCCATATTATACCTTATATCTCCTTTAAGTTGTCAATCCTCTACTAAAGGGCTTGCTCTAATAAAAATTATTAGAGCTACAATCATTGAGAGGGGGGTGTGAATCAGTGATGCAATATATTTCAACTTCAATTCCAATCCTTTCAAACCTTTATTCAATTACCATAAGAATTCATAGAATATATAAGTCATTTATAAAAATGAACAATAAATAATGTAAGATCATAAACATAACACAAGATCTATGTGGAAAACCCTATTAAGAAAGTAAACCCACTCGTAATCCTTCAAACACATGGAATACTTGTCCTATAAGATGATCACAAACATGATACTAGTTAAGTCCTTTTGACCAAAATTGAGTGAAACACCTATTTCATAAGGAGCACCCACTCCTAGGATTATCAAGTCCTTTCAACCACCTATTCATCATGTCCTTCTAATCATATTTAGTGAAACACATATTTCAAAAGGAGCATCTAACCTTAAGATGATCAAGTCATTTTGACCACCTATTGGTCAAGTACTTCTAACCTAGATGTTGAGTACCCTCCTAACACCTATGAAATGAACATCACCTGATGATTGATTATCTACCAATCTAATAGAGATGTAATGTATAGTAGTTATCTTTAACTCTACACACTACATAGTCCATTCTTTGATATACCTCTCAAATTAATTACCAAGATTACATAGACATCATCTATCCTTCACTCACAATCAAGGCATACAAAATATCCTTTTGGATCACTCTAGACCTCGGTCCTCTTCACTCATAAAAAATATTTAAACCTTTAAGATTATTATTATTGACATCATAAATATGACCTATAGGTCATACACATAGTCATTAACCTACTCTACTCTATAATCCATCCACTGGGCACACACCCTTTCATTTGCTTCATAACTCTCACACACATCTCTTCTCTCAGATCCCTCATATCTAGAAATCATCATCTTTAATTTCACCATTTTATAGATCCTTCATGATTATTTTCTTCTTGGTCAGCCTTTAAACTTGTATTAGCATTTAAGACATCTTACATATCTCAATATTATCCTCATAGGTTGGTTATATCAACTATGGGTCACACTTAAGTAGTTACACCTTTCAATTAGGCCTTAGTATCCCTCATCATTCTCATGGAGACATATTCCCACATTTAGCAATCCATTGAGAAGATTAGACAAATAGGACTAGCTCCAAATACATAGGTTCACCCACATGACCCCTTTAACATCCTCAAATGATCACAATAATCAAAACACTCCTCTGCTAAAGCAAAATAGATCAATATTTGACTTTATACATAAAAACACCATGAATGAATAAATATTTATCTTCTAAGCATTTTTTTATACTAGATATGGATTGGTCAAACCTCCAAAATCTATATAAAATCAGTTTTAGCGAGCATACAACACTTTTTAATAGCTAAGTCCCCTTGAAAGATCCAAATACCATTAGAATGGCTCAAATATATTTATCAAGATACTTATAGAACATGGTCAAACACACAATAAATTTTGGATCTTTATATATTTGTTTGTAAAAACATTCTAACATTCTAACTAGGTTCTCTAGATGCATCATGAACTCTTCTACAACTTTGCCTTTTACACCATGATCAAATTTTTGCATATATCAAAAGCTATAGCACAAAAACTAAGCATTGGTCTTCCTTAAAAAATTCAAGTATTTGAATTCCAATGGTCACTAAGAAATTGTTAAACTTTGAACACTTGTCATCATCTCTTTACTTCCAAACAATTTGGAACAAATATGCTCTATCTAACACTATGGATTAACTAGCTCCTTATGTTACAACACTCATCATTGATCTAAGCTCTGAGCTCTCATGATTGTGCCACTTTTTATATTTGCATGCCTTCTACACATTTGACTCTTTGACTTAGAATCACACTATCGATATTCTAATAGTATAAACACTCATAAGCCATTGATCTTTTATACGAGCTCCATGAATGTGACACTTAAAATTAGTGCATTCATTCTTTGATATATTGAATTTTATGCACACTATTGGATCAATATATATGATTTAATGCATACTGTTAGATCTACTAACTAGTGACCTTAGCCATCAGAATATTTAAACTTGATGGTCTCTAGCTTGACACAGTCTACAAGAGTAACTTTGAAGCTTTATAAATTGATTTAGAAAATAATTAAATATTCCAAATTTTTAGGAGACCATCTTAGCACTATATACAATATCACCATGAAATACTTTAAACTTGGTTGACTTTATAAGTACCATAAATAAATGCTCAAACTTGTTGGTTCATCTATATTTGCATGACATGCAATGATGGTCTAGCTAAGTATAGGAACCACTACAATCTACCTAGAAGGCCAACTTTGAACCTTAATAACTTTTGTTGTGATTAATTACATGTCCTAAAATTTTAACCATATGATATTATTTCATAGGGGAATCCATCCATATGTGAAAATTCTCCTAGAACCTTCACACATGTGAAATATTGTCATCAAATTACTTACTCTGATCTACTTTAACTTATATCTCCTTTGTAAATTTGTCTAAGTATGGGAAAACTTTGCAAACTGCTTGAGAAGCCAATTTTGCATAGTTATATGTTTTGATATACACAACATCATGACCTAAAACTTGGAACATATCACCTTGGGACTAATGTGATCACACCCAAATGACCAACTCCCCTTGACTCATCTATACATGGTAATGGTGATGTCAGTAAGCTTCTTACTCAAATTTTTTTGTCATAGAACCAACTATTACAAAATGAATATAATGAAGATCCAGATGAATAAAATGCACTTTCACAAGCTCTCCAATCATCCCTACCCTCTGATAGGACCCATCACATATAATCAATAATTCAGACCCATCCCTAATCATTCTAAAATTGAAGATTAAGCAAGCATACTAGGATAAACATATTTCACACTTTATCATTGATACTTAGGCTATCAAGATACTTCATCCACTCACCTAGATACCTCCATGACATCACTGATAAATCTCCAATAGGATATTGTTTAGTTGAGAGATTGTATGGATAGGAAACTCATTTCTTATATATTTATAATCATTTAAATGATTTAATAATGAGTTAGTATTTTTTGTATTCATTAGGTGAGCATTTTTCTTAAGTATTTTATGTTTGGATTATAAACTTAGTTTAAATATAAAACCAGGATCAATAGTTACATCAGTTAAACTAGTATAAGACCTACAACTATTTTTCATTCCTAATTAAATGAATTTGGTTGATCATGTACATTAAAATTACATAAGGGTTTAAGGTCAATCTTTGGATAAAAATACCACCTTAACTTTAATACAATAAATATGAACATTCATTGTTTGCATTATTACACCTCATAGTTATATAAATTCTACATTTAAGGAGTCATTTCTTAGGGTTTTTCCTTGAAAGGAAATAATCTTATCATGTGGGAAAATATTAGATTCAAAGTATGAGTATTTAAACCTATATATAATTTTTATAGTTTGATCCTTACAAGACACAAAAACCTCTTAAAAATCACAATTATCTAAGGGAGAGATTGAGGAATGATAAGTTCATTCAAGATAAGTATTCTTAACTCTTACTCTTTCATTTTCTTAGATAGATATTACTTAAATTATAGGTTTAATGATTTACTCCTTGATTATAATAATCTCTACATTGAATTGAGTAGAGTTTTACTTTATTTGTTGTTAAATATCCCCCTTTGTGCCACAATCTTTACTGGGCACTATATTAGATTTATTTTATGTATTTAAAGCCTTGTTAGGGTTATTATGTGGTGATACTTGACTAGAGGCTTTATAACCATCTCTAGTGGTGTTATGTGATAAGATATCCCTTAGGTAGGTTTAGCAAAACCAAATTGGTCATGTCATGGTATAAATAACTATGAAATGAGTTGTTGTTAATATTATCTTCTTTGATCTTGTAATTCATTAAGTAGGATAAGTTGTAGATCTATCCTAATTCATCACATATGCCTAGTTATGAAAAAATTCTCCATACTAATAAGTCTACTATATCCATATCTCATATACTTGATTTTTTCTCTTAATATAGTGCTAACAAAATTAGACATTTGTAATTTATCTTAGATGTCCACATTTGTTAATAGTGCCCAATAACCCTCAATAATTTTTGAAATCAAAATATATCCATTAGGTTGGCCTAGACACATTTCATATGTTGGTTGTGGTGAGACATATAAAAGAGTCATATATAAATACAAATCAATCCTATAATCATACTCACATATCACTATATGGTACTCATCTTGGTAAGTCCTATCAACCTTGTGAAATCCATTAGTACTCCATTAATAAATTATCACAAGAGCATACACATCCTAAAACCCCTCAAAAGAGTGTCCATAGATAAAAGTATGAACACAAATATAAGGTCAAATTTTAATGTTTTTAAGTGTCAAAATTCAATAATTGTGTCACATTATATCATGATCATGATGGTGCACACATACACACCTAGGTGGAAGAGCTATGTGTGGTTTTATCCATCTTAAAAGTATTGGGATGTAGGCAATACTAAATCACTTAATATGAATGGTTAGGGGTTTCTAGCCCATATTTCTCACCCTTTTTACCTATTCAAACTTATGTTAAAAGTGGAGGTAGGGTTTTAAGGTAATGAGAAATAAATCAAAGATCAGTACATGGTGCCAAGGAAAACAAACACATATAAATCATATACAATTTCAAACATAGGGATATGATGTGTGACAAACATATATAATAAACCATTATAATACTACAAAAGGTTGGATAATAGAGGTAGATTTAGGGTTTGATCTTTATTGGTAAAATTTGTGTAGGTTTTATTTCCTAATCTAAGTAGTCATAGAGCTAACATAGAACATTTTCATAGACTATAATGAAGGTAACAAGTAGTGTAAATAATTTTTTTTAGATAAGTGCATTTATTCTCCCTTATCAGATAAATTTTAAAAATATTAATTGCAATATCATTTTTATATTATATTGGGTAAATAAGGTTGGTTTTATAAGGACCAATAACCATCAAGTTTGAACAAAAAATAAGACCTAAAGTCAAGAAACTAAGCCACTAAAAGCTATAGAATGTAGATGTCCATCAACAAAAACAATAATAAACTAGTAATAATGATATATCAATAGTAAAAATAACATAACCAAACACTAAATAGAAATAGAATGCTCTCCTAAGCTCACCTTGTCTTTTATCTTCACCACTTCCTGCATCTTCCTTTTTCGGATTCACTTACTTAGACTCTCTAGAGGGGCCTATTTGGTCATCTTATAATGGATATTTTTAGCCTTTGGTGTTGGAATAAGGTCTTTAGTTACTTCTAGTTAATTTTCTTGGTTGGTATCCATCTCTATTATGGGAATTTTAGTTTCCCTTCCTTTGTCCAAATCCTACTTGAGTTGGTCAATCTCATGTTTCAAAGCATTCCATTCCTCAATAAGATTAGACATGCCCCTTCCCATTTCCATTAATTTCACTTTGGAGGATATAATATTTATTATTCAATCCCAATATAGATCCTAAATATTACATACCTTTCTTTTTGGTGTTTCCTTCTTCTTCTTGACAAGAGATAGCCACAATTTTAAGTTGTTTTCATAGAGGATGGGGTTAAGTATCCCAATAATTTAATAGGGGATTTTACAATATCAATGTCTCTTTTAAATTAATATTTTCATTGTTAATTCCCTATTTTACATAATCTAAATTTCAATAGTATTATCTTATTTTTATTTCATTAATAAAAAAATGAAACATTTTTTTGAACCCAATCATTGTCTTAAACATGTTAAAACCTATGCCTTTTCTGCCTTAGGGTTTCATATTTCCTAGTTAAGGTTTCAAGACTAATTCCTATTATATTTTAAATTTTATATCTAATTTATAATCCCCATAATTCACATAAGTGAAACCCTAACATAGCTCTAATGGATATTAATAGTTTATATATGTTTATTTAATCTATGACTATCATGATTGTAGGTTTATTTTCTAAAATATGTAATATGTTTCTAATTCATGCATTAAAATGGGTAAAATTTGTATACAAAAAAAATAAATTATATTAATAATTATGAATTACTATCTTTATTTACTAACACATATTGTGTGAATATTAAATTTGAGATGTAGATTAATGCTACAATTGATGTTTTGTATGGGTGTGCCATTAGACATAAATGGGTATATTTAGAGAGATGATCAACCACTAAAAATACCAATGATTTTATTCTTGAATTTTTAAATTAATCAATAATATTCATGTATATATTGGATCATATTGTAATAGGGATTGGTAATTATTGTAACATGTATAGGGTACATGTAGTCTCTCCCTTGTGATGCTAACACATATCACATTCCATGACAAACTTCTTGATATATTTTTTAATCCCATCCCAAAGTAAGGTTATTTTAAATCTTTCATAATCATTTAATAATCCAAAATTTTAATGAATAACACCAAAATGAATTTTTGAATTAGGGGCCAAAAAATCTAGTTCATCAGGCTTTGGAAGGTTGATGGAGTGTTTGTGAGGGGAACTGAGATAAAAAAGAACTCATAATGGCCATTGTAAGTTTGAAATTTTTTATTTGGGATATATTCTCCTTGTAATTGAATATGATGGTATCCAAACTACTTATCTAATTTGTAAAATAAGTTACCCCCATGAAAATCATTTACTAATTGGCTAATCACTAGAATACAATTTTTTCATTGGTTTTGACTTCATTTGGCTCCATAAAATTCATTCAAGGCCTCTAATACCTATATTTATTAAATAAAAGGATAAATAGTGAGGAATATGGGATAAAAATTACACAAATGACCTCTACTTGAAGTAATTCTTAGACCATATTCTTAATTTATATTTTATGCATGTATGGGTATTGATATGGCTAAATGTTTGGCAATTAACTACTCGATATGAGTGGTATTGTGTGATCATTTGAGTGTTATAGAAGAATATCTGAGGGTTTGAAAAACTTGAGATGATTAATAATAATCAATTATAATTTTTATAATTTTTATAATGTCTGTATCTCTATCATGTATACTTAACAAATTTTATCCATTGCCCATGAAGAATGCCTTTTGACTAGTTTCAACATGTAGTGAGTATTTATAATTTGAGTGGGTCTTGGTGTAATTAAGCTAAGAGTGTATTATTTACTTGTTATTATTATTTTCATATATAATTTATATAATTCCTATAAGATGAATCTCAATTATTGAATCCACTTAATTACCAAGATGATGCCACATCTACCTAATGACTAGGTGAAATTATCATATATGAGATTCTAATCAACAAAGGAAACTTTGACATAATGACTTAGATTATTTTAAGATAATGCTTAGCCATCATCTCAAAAAAAATTCATGGATACACAACAATATATTTACTTGGCCACTCAAGGGTCAATGGAATTATGAGTGATTCTAGATTCAATGAGCATAGTTAGGTAATGCCCTTTGAAGTATATAAATACATTAATAGTTTTATGAGTTATGATCCCTAATAAATAATGCACTAAAATATCAAGGGAAGGATCATTACTGAGACTATTCTATTTTATGTATTCTTTATCTAACCTTTATTCATAATCATCTAGTATATCAGGCATGTAATGTGCCTCAAATTCCATGAGATATTTATTTTATTTGACATATTTAATATGTGGGCCATATTTTTCATCATAATTTTAGAATAGTAATTTTTCAAGATGAGCATCCATCTCCTCATACATTATCCAATTTATTGGAGGTGATTGTGTTCCCTAATTTTCAATGGGTCAAAACTCAGAAAGGTTTATTAGAACTGGTGGCTTATAGGAATAATGTTGGGCTACATATTTTTCTTATTCTATTTTATACAAACTAATTACTTCCATAAAAGTAGTAAGTCTAAACATATTGAACTCTACAAAAATGTCATCCTTCAATTGACTGATGAATAAAATATTGAAAGAGTTTTCATTTATTCCCTTCAATAGTTTGGCCAATTTTTAGAAATAAGTTAGTTAATCATGGATAAAATGGGTTTGGAAAATTTTATTCAATTCTCTACAAAATTCATCAAATTCACTATGGAAAAATAGAGTGTGTTTATCAAACTCATCACATGTGAAAGTTACAAGTGTCTTTTATAACCACTTGTACCATTTATAGATTCATGTTCCAAGTTAAATTAAGGTATAAAAAATATTTATCTATGGGGTTTTTATGGAGATAAAATAAAAATTTTCCTTATACAACTAGCTGGTAGGGTCATCTCTAAAATTCTCAAAATCTAGTAATGCTCTACAATGATAGAACCTAGAGTACGATGTCTTATTTTGAGAGTGATTCTAACTATTGTAATTATTCACACTATTTTGGATTATGCTATTATAATTAAAATAAAATCCAATTAATTTTTTATGCAAGTCATCAATGGGTTCTTATTTTTATAGTTTAGATAATTGTTGGAGTATAGTGGACTATGTTTTATGCATTATATTGAGATCCCCAATCTAACTTCCCCAAATAAAAATACTAAGAGCTTTAACCCATAATATGGCTGCTTGATTTTTTTTATTTATATGGAATTATATCAAAATTATCAACATATAGATATTATTAATTTGGGCTAATAAATAAAAAAATCCATAATTATTTTTGCTCTTTTACATACTGACTTATGCACCATATTTAGATATTGAGTCCAAAATATTATAACCCTTTCATGTTTTTTGTTATTATGTTTTTATAGGATTATAAAATATTCTAACCCTTTTCAAACTTATTTTGGTATTATTTTTCCAATAAAATTTGCTCAGATCTGTAACTCTAATGATTTTCAAGATTATCTTAGAAAAGGTTACTATAGGCTATGTCTAATCTATGAGTTCACATTTATACCTATTCTATTTGTAAATATCGAAGGCCCAAATATTTTAGAGCTATAACTACGTATGTTTAAATCTTTTCAGTTCAAACTATTCAATATATTAAATAAAACATGATTAACTCCTAGGGCTAACTGCTTACTAGTGCATTATAGAATACAAATAATCAAAGGCTTTCTATAATGAGGCAAAAAACTTAGGCACTTCTTATACACCAAAACACACTTAAAATATTAAATATACAAAAAAGAATTATCTAAGGCCCAGGTATATTTATAACATGCATCATTTCAAATGCTAAAAATGTGGTTCTTACCTAAAAATGATAGCTTTGTATAATATTATAAAACCTCTGGTACAATGTTTTTAACCTAGAAATTTAAAATATAAAACTACTTGTAGGAAGGAAATTATTACGTAGATTTGGCCAAAAAAGAGATTACTACTACCAATTTTATTACCATTTTCTAATAACATAGATATTGTTTGGGAAATGTGATAACATATGGTGGATAGTCAAAAAAATCCCTAAACTAATAAAATTAAGTTTGAACACTGTCAGACTTGTACATAGATTTGATACCACTTGTTATGAATTTACTCGCATAAATCAACCAAATAGAATATCATTATAAAAAATTAAAAATATTACTTAATGAACTTCAAATTAATTAAAAACTTTGATCATATTTAGATATCATTGGAATCATATAGGAGGAACCTTCTTGAGAGTAGAGATTATATTAAAATATGTATATGGATGTTTTTCCTTCATTAAAACATCAATATATACATATTATAACATGAAACCTAATATACTCAAAAACCTAACCATAATACTAAAGGGTTGGCCTTACATAGGCATATAATTTAATTAAATACCTATTTTTATTTCTTAAGGGTTAGCCTTACATATAAATGGGTGCCTAATATAATTAACTAACTAATACTATTAAAATTAAAAATAAATAATATATGGTTAGGAAATCAAGGTCTTAATAAGCAACTAGGGAGTATAAACATTAACCACTTGAATACAATTTAAAAGTTAATCCAATTGAATTTGGAGAGGATCATAATATGTTAGTTAAATTTGACACCAATTTATTCCTACTCAACTCATTTTTCATGGTGAAGTTGACATATGGTGTATGTGTGGAATTTGATGGCCACATGTGCATAGTAAGTGATTTATATAAAAAATGGTGTTAGACCACCATTTACTGTAACTAATTTTCACCATCGAACATGGTATGATGTGCAAAATCTATCAAATATGTGCTAGCATGTGATATCATTCAATAAAAACTATTTATAGTAATTATGTTTTTTTAGTCATTTGAATTTCCAATCAACTTGAAATTGGATTGGAAAATGTTTATAAAGTAAAACATTTAGTAAGGCTTTAACCAGTAATAAGAAACAAATGGGAAATGAAAATTACAAATAGATAAATATCATGGCTCTATGTAACTTCTTAAACACCTTTAAGACCAATAGTACATATTCAACCATGTATAATAAATGGTTGAGTCATATTAGTGATAGATATTTGGATCATAACACCAAATTTATTGTGCATATAGTATCACATTTTTCACTTAATAAATTTCCACTACATTGAAATATGACCTTGTATATCAAATTCCACTTAGACCATGTTGAAATCACCACATAATATATAGTGTGCATCTATAAATGCATAAGTAAATCATACCAAATCAAATCCCTTTTCATTTTAGCATCCAACATACAAAGGTTGATAAAGTACACATAAATCCTAAGGAAATGTTTTCAACATTAAAAAAACACAATGAGCATGGTTAGTTAGGTCAAATCTATTATAAAAATAATGTATCTACCATTTTGATTAAATAAAATTCACTGTTCCCCTTCAGCCAGGATCATGATTATAGTCATTAAATGATTATCTAACTAAATAAATTTACATACAACTATGAAATGAAATATATATATTTTAATTTATTGTGGACATGAGACATCCAAATTTGAAAATTATTGTCATGTATCATGTACCACATAGTTTTTGATTTGGGTATTTGAGACTTTAAACATTCCATTTTTATATGTTCATTTAATTATAGGGATTTAGGTACACACTTATATTCTCACCTTTGATTGGAATAAAAATCTTATAGAGATCCATAACTACTCTATAAGATTTTTTTTGATTATTTTGCATTAAATCACTAAGATAAAATGGGCATCACTTCTTAGGAACATAATCTTGTTCCTCATGATGATGATGTAGAATATTAAATCATTGGATGAATGTCTTATGGGGAGAATGTTATGAACCAAGAATAGTTTCCTAAGAGAGTAAAACAACATTCGCCAATAAGCAATGATCATTTTTATTTTAAATGTTAGGAATTTTTAATGGAAATGTAAATAGTGTAGGTTAATACTAGTGATAAATCCCTAATCTTTATATATGAACCATATCATTCCCTATTCTAATTACGTTATCAATTGTTACTATGTAATAAATAATAATAAATATTATTAATACTCATAGTAAGCTAAATATGGTTAATGGGATTGGAGAAATAGAAATCACAAAGTAAATTATTATTATTAAAAACCCCAAAAAAACAAGGATAACACATGAAGTCTAAGAATATAATATGAAAAAACTCATCTCAATGGAATAATTTCATGAGGGTAGTTTCTTGTTGGTTGGTTGAATATGTTATCTTGGAAAATCACTTATAACATTCAAGGTTATCAAGAACTAATGATAGGCATGAGATTTATGATATTAATGGAATTAAAATACCTTATGGATCTCAATATGAGTACATATTTTTTTGTCTTGTTTCCTTATTAGACCTCAATGATTGTGTCTAAATAAATATGAATTCATCTTTATTTAGAAACTTTTGGTTACCTTGATTCTATCTTCAATATTCTATACTTGGTGTATTTACCTGGAAAAAATTTAGGATATATGTGACACTTTATTTGGATCATGACACTAAACTCATTGTCGTATAAGTTGATAACACTATTATACTTCTACATGATGCACCTAAAAAAATTAAGATAATTTGGTAATGGAAACTAATTCATATTATCTATATTTTTTTATTTGATAAGTGAGAAATGGGTTGATAGGACTTGTACCCTTACAAACTAAAAGAATAAGATATGAAGGATATGTCAATAAAATATAATAAGATAACACTTAGTATCTAACCAAAAAAATCAGCTTAAAAGACACCAAAAGCCAACAAAAAACCAAAAGAGATCTAGATCACTAATCAACTAGTCCATCTACTTGGACTCATAATAATAGACCAACTTATTAGTATTTGTGTTCTATTATTTATTTTTATTTCTTATAGTGTGATTCCTAATTCCCTACTCATTCTCCTCATCTAACCTCTTACACTTCATTATAGTGGGCTTGAAATCCTCCTTTCCCTACTTATTGTCCTTTTTATTTTCCTCATTTTCACCCCTTTGAGTGGTTATAAAACTAGCGGGAGTGAACTCAATCATGCCAAATTTCTCCTTGATCAAAAACTCAGAAGTTCTATTTGATAAATATTTCAATAGCATAGAAACAACACATTAACAATAAATTCTCTAAGAAGAGATGTAGTATTACTCAACATCGCAATATAAATATATGCTTATCTCTGGGAAGAGATGTCTGTCTTCACCTTTTTGGTTACCTCTTCATTTATACATATTTTTAAAGCATGGGGAGGATGTGGAAGGTCACCAATATTGAGGGAGATTAAGTGGTTTGACTTCCAATATTTAAAATAATATAGAATTCAAGGAATTACTATTTTTAGAAACTTACTATTTTTAGACTGCACTACTAAAATTAAAATTTGGGGAACTTTCATTGGGTTTTTAGGGGTAAAAATTAATTGATCAAAGCTCATGCAATCTCATGATGTTCTATTCATTCTTATCTTTCCAATGGTTCAAACAGTGAGTCAATTGGAGTTACAGTGCAAAAGTTATGGCTCCCAAAAGTTCTATCATCAATTGGGGTGGAACTATCACCCAAATTGTCGCCTAAATTGTTGCCCAGCTCACTCCTTGTTATTTCCTAGTTCAGATGTACCTTGAGCTAAAAGACATTTAAAATTTTCAAATATTTCAAATATTTCTATGCACAATATTTTCTAGATGTCACTTTGGTGTGCAGTTTATGAGGGACTACTCAATGTCATCTCTCATCTTGGGATTTAAGAAAGCCTAACCCTTGTTATCTATTATGGTCACAATTTTGAGAACTGATATATGATTACCTCTTAGATTAGTCTCCTCTTGGATAAAATTCTCTCTTACATATTCATTATGGTCCCTTATTTTCTCAGATTTAAACTCCAAGAAAAATTCATCATCCCTACCCAATTATTCTTGTTCACTAGTTATTTTGATTAACTCTATCACTACATTTAACCAAAGGGGTTCTCCTTTTATTATTAGAAGTATAATGAGCCCTTGGTGGATAATATCCACCAAGGGATTACTCTTAAAATTTATGATCAAGGCTTCTAGAGATTTAAGGAGAAAAAAGGGAAAACTAATAGTATGACCCCTAAAATAGTTAAGCAAAATGAATGATGTGAGAAAATTACCATGTGTTTCTTTTCCAGTGTGATATATCTCATTATCTAAAAACACACATCTGACCATTTTTTGGGTAAATCCACCCTCATGAACCCTTTCTAGGTTAAAACTTTTGGCTTATTTTTCTCCTTACTATAGAAGATGTTGAATAGATCTTATTTCATTTTTTTGTCCTTAAATGCCTTAACTCCTAAGGAGTCCATACCAATAGTATCCCTCATGACCTCCTCAATGATTCAAATCCTTAACCCATGCATGCAGACTTCATTTTCAATCCACCCATGAGCAAAATCTCTAGACAATGCTATGTCATGACCAACCAACCTTTACATATAGGTCAAAAATACACTTTTGATCAGATTCTTCCATACATATTCATCCTCCTTCATGTCTACATAGGAGATAGGTTCAACATGATCATGGTCACCTCCCATTTTAGCTTACATGTTTCTACTACAATTTTAATGGCCAAAGTCCTTAGGAATGAAAGTGATGATTGTTGATGATTTAAAATTGTGCTTGATTCTAATCAACAACAATGGGAAGTTTCAAGATATGGGACTTTCATCTTGAAACAACCTCCAAATTTTAGAGAAGCTGGTTCTTCTTTAAAATGAGTATATACTGGGAAAAGGGATATGAATTTAAATAAAAAACACAATGCAAGAAAGAAAATATAATCTATGGCGATGCACCTGAATATAATTCAACTTTAATCCTGAGCACAGTGAGACTATATGTAGGATTCATGTTCATTTAAGAGCAAACAAGTGCATGATCAATGTAAAAGATTGAAACAATAGAAATAGAGGCTCACAACATAGACTTATTTTACTGAGATGCAGAAAATGTCAACAAAGGCATAGGGTTCAATCTTATTATTTGAATTTTCAAATCACATAAGAGGCACTGAAACATGTATAGTTATGTAAACCTTCCAACTCAAGAAAATGAGATAAAATCAAATGACATTCCTAATCACATCTCTAGAAAATATACAGTCTAGACTACTTTTTCAAATGACACAGATAATATCAACAAAGGCATAGGGTTCAATCTTCTTATTTGAATCTTCCAGTTATACAAAAGGTGCAAAAACACGTACAGTTATATAAACCTTTCAACTCAAGAAAATGAGACAAAATCAAATGATATTACTTAGCCATAGCTCTAAAAAGTCTAAACTTGTTACAATAATTTCTCTCAAAAATTCTCTCTGATAATGGATGATTCTTCGGTGATCTCTGCACCCTTATTTATAGCCTTGGATTCACTCCAGATTGTCTACTTATTCCCAATCTAATGGTGCAACTAAAATCTAACCAAAATGGAATTTTCTAATAGAAGATATTTTATAGATTCTGAAACGCTTCATCTTTTGGTAATTCATTGGCTGAAATAGATTGCAAGATGCTCCCTTCTCTTAAATGCTAGCTAACACTTAGCTAATTCTTTGAAAATCTTCCTATTACTTAGGAGACACTAGAAAATGACACTTGGCGTGTTCCACAGCACCTATTGAAGACACGTGGCACTTTTTGCATAGCTTATACTCTTTTGTGTCTTTGCTTGGGCATGTTCTACCTTTGATACTTGTCACTATCCACTTTTACAAAAACTTCAACAGCTTAAAATAAAATAAGACCCATAGCATTTCTTACCCAAGTAACTTTGAAAGGGACACAGGGATAGGTGTCAATCTCTACTACTTGTATTAAAGAACACATGGCAATCTCTACTTTACTTATCTGGGGTTACATGGTGATCTCTGTTGCTTGTAGCTACCCTCTATGGAAGATGACACATGATAGTCTCTGCTTTACTCTATTTATACCATAGAAACATTTTGGTCTCATTTCACTTTTACATAGATAGTGACACATGGTGGCTTCTGCTTACTTAAAAAACAAAACTTAGGACCCACCATAGTCTTTGCTATATTAGTGAAGCAAAATGAAGATAATTCAGATCACAACATGTGGTGGCTTTTGCTTGATTCTACTAGGGTATGTGGCACGTTCTATTTCTTTTATAAAAGCAACATTGAGACCTTCTGTGACTACCACTTGGCGCTTTCCACTTGATCCTAATACTTAGCTTGTTAAACCTTACGTTGAAAAGAGATGAAATGTGGGTGCTGATATGAAATCATGGATGATGACACTTGGCATGTTCTACTGAGAAAGGATGTCTTAGAGGATGACACTTGAAAAAAATGAATCAAAAGGAAAATAGAGCTTATGCTCTATTTCAAAACTCCACCATCTCAAACCACAGTATGCGAAGGCAAAATTTTGCATCGCACGACTGAAAAATAGAATGAAATGTAGAGTAATTTTTTTACTCTACAGTTACTGGTGACCCTAAGGAATTCTGAGCCTGCTAAGAAAGAAACCACAATTTCCCGCATATAAAAATGTGGAAACAATCACAACTTCAGTAAGGCCATCTGATAAATAGACCATTTAGCATCAAATAGCCCCTACTTATTTTGCAACTCCTAGAAAGATAAATCAAGGTTAATGATATCCTTATGTGAAAACTCTACAAAATATGAACTGCAACCTTCAATTAGAATTCAAGCTAGATCAAAACAACTACTTTTGGCATTGATGAATTAGACACATCTGGGGAATTATGGAGATTTGAGAGAGACTTAATGTGTTGAGAGTCTTCAAAATTTTGAAAAGATTCTGAGCCACGGCCACGTGCTCAAAGAACACTTATTTAAAAGAGAGAGAGGGAAATAAAAAATGGGAAAACAAAGCAACAAAACTGAAAGTAAACTACTATATACAGTTAACCAAGTATATTTGCCTCCCTCCTAGATCAAAAGGAAAATTTCTAAAGTTTCCTTTATGATGAGAAGATTTATGGTGCCAGACAAATGGCTAAATGGGATGGAGCTCTGGTGAATTGCTCTTCCTGCTTGCCACCTTAATTGGTCTGTAGCTGAGTGAATTAGAGTCAAACATGCTTCTAATATATACATACTCTTCTTGTTTTTGAATTGTTGTCAAATGTTAATTCTTCATACTATCATGTCTCATCAAGAAATCGATGGCTATTGGCTCATCACCATAAGCCCTTGGATATGCCTTATTGATCAGCTTATCTCCTTCTACCTCATTTTTGGGTTCCATTGCATGATCATCCTCTTTGATGACTTTAACCTCTTGAAAGGATAAGTCTGAAAGCTTGCATCCCCTCTGCATACTTATTTGAGTCCTGATGCTGCCTTTTCCTAAAGCCAACTCACAGCCTTCTTGAAGAATAGTGTAACCTGCCCCAATGACTTCAAACAAGTCATTCAAAACATGATAAAAAATTATCTCTTTTTCATCACAGATAGAGGCAAAATCTTGTGACTTTTCCTCTGGTTCATCAAAGGGTGCACCTATGGTGATTTCCTCCTCATCTGCACTCATGAAATCTTTTTGACTAGCCATGAACTGAGCGTACTCTTTTGCATACTTATTTGCTTCCTCCAAAATATATTCCTCTTTAAAAGGGGATAAAGAAGAAGACTGATGGTTATACATATGCGAAAGAGGAGATAATTCTTGAGATAGCATCGAATGATTCTCTTCTTTCCATTTGTCCATCACTTCATCTATATCAGATGTAACTTAATAGCTCTCTTGGAGGGATGTAGATGAGATGTGTTCAAATGTAGGATTTTTTGCTTGATCATCATCATGAGTGAGAGCAACCTCAACCTCTTCAAGGCTTTGAGCAAAATCTTTCTCCTCCTTCTTTTTGCCCCATGATTCCATTGTTTGTTTCCAACTCATGACCTTTTAACCAGAACCTTTCCCTTGGGAAGAGGTAGCAATTTTATCTTCTTCAAGATCCCTAGCTGGTTCATGATTTTCCCTCTTCCAACTCAGAATTTAGACATCATGTTGAGAGATCTAAGGATTTGTAGAAGAGGTATTTTTTGGCGTAGGCTCCTCTCTAAGGTCTGAAATTTCTCTCTCTTTCTCTAAGAAATCTCATCTTTGCCTCTAATTCCCCAATTTGCTTAGCTAGATTTTCTTGAAAGAGTATTTCTTGGAGCTCATAGGAATCATCATAGAAGTGGGGAATGCATGAAGGCTATGATGAAAAACAAGAAGCTTCTTAAGGAAGGGTGGGAGGGACTTGAGTGGAAAGTGAAGGTTTGGATTCCACTTCCCTTGCTGCCAACATAGACTCGACATTATTGGGGAAAGGACCTTGACAGGTTCGACTTGGCTCATGAGCAGGGGCTGCGTATATCTGATATGAAACTTGTGGCAGTGGATATGCAGGTTGATAGACTTATTAAGGCTATCTCTCATGAATACTCAGCTTCTCTTCTAAAAATGTAATCAAGCCACACACATCCAACATCTCATATGTAAGCCTTTTCCAATTTGCTCTTTCAATGGGAGCCCATTCACTTTTAATAAGATCTACTGCATTTCTTACTTGATAGATGACATTATTAGGAATTTCTTGGCTACATCCCCTTCTATGGCCAAGCTCTAATACATATTTTTTATATCCTAGTAATGCTTTTTTGAAGGTGGAAATGAGATTAGGTTGAGCATGGGATGTAACATATTGGGGAGACTGGGCATAAGACTGATATGGCTCATGATAAGGCTGAGGCTAGTCATATCAGACCTATGAAGGGCAAAACTTATAACCATATGCATCCTTGTTGCTTGATGTGATTCCATAAGAAACCTGATCTTGATTAAAAATATATGAAGGGCCATAAGACCCATAGCTCTGAGTAACATAATTATACATACCGAATGGTGATTTATTGATAATACCAGGATTGCTTAAATAGTTGATTCAACTCAGAGTCACCATTAGTGTTGATAAATAAAAACCTCCAAAGGCTGGTTGGCTGAAGAACACACCAAAATTCAACTTCTTGAAAGATTGGTCCCACTAGGCATGCCAAAAACTGTTGATGATTTAAAATTACACTTGATTATAATCAACAACAATGGGAAGTTTCAAGATATGGGACTTGCATCTTGAAACAACCTCTAGATTTAAAGAAGAACTAGCTTCTCTAAAATTTGGAGGTTGTTTCAAGATGCAAGTCCCATATCTTGAAACTTCCCATTGTTGTTGATTAGAATCAAGCACAATTTTAAATCATCAACAATGATGATGTTAAAAATAGAGTTATATAAAATATTATTGATTGGTTAAGAATTAATCCATGTGTGCAAAGACTTAACGATTAAAAGGGGCATGATGTCCTTGCATGTATGAACATCCCTTCTCTTATGTTGAGTGTGTTAAATCATTAATAGGTTCATCATATTGCTCTCTAAAGTGACATTTATCAAGCTCGATGAAGGGGATGACATCATTAGGGAATGCCTCATCACCTTGGAAAAGTGTAAGGGAGCTAATCTAGACCCATAGGTTAGCCCATTTATCAACACTTTTGTTAGGCTCTCTATACACATGGGTAATGAACACTCACTTGAAGTGGATAAGCAAATTTTTTGCATCTTTGATGTTCTCAGTAGTATTACAAGAAGATTGAGTATTCATGATATATCCCTCCACTTGTAAATACTCCATGCTGAGATTAACTATGAAATCAATGCCCGTAGCTCTTACTTTTGTAACATGGTTTGTTTTGATCCCAAGAGGTCCCATGTATGCTACCCTAAGATTCCCATAGGAATCATAGATAACACCTCCCACTCCTATCAAGCCTAAATCTCCTTTAGTATTCCCATTGAAATTCAACTTAAACCAATGGGAGGAGGAAAAATACACTTGACCTTAGATATATCAACACACTACTTGTAAGGTTTAGTAGGGATTTTAAGATTAATCTAGTCGAGAATCTAGGATAGGTGAGGATAAGAAGGACCATCAAAGGAAGAAGAATAGGAAATCCAATTTTCTTTTACAAAATCCATGATTTTATTAAAAGTATAAGAATGGCTAGGCCTGAGGTTGTCAAATGTTATCTAATTTTTTGAGATCTAAATGCCCCAAAAGATATGGGGAAGGGCCAAATTCTACCAAAATTTTAGCAATGGGTAATCCCAAGGGGGCTTCCATTGATAGATCAGATGCTTAATAGTGTTGGGTGTTACCCAAGAGTAGTTGTAAAACTTGACAAAAGATTGAAAGATGGAGGAGGCAAAGGAACATGATAGGAAAATGTGCTCTATAGATCCAACCTCCTATTTGTAGAACACACATCTATTGGGAATTAAAATTCCCTTTACCATAAGATTATCCACTATTAGGATCTTGTTCTGAGTTACTAGCTAGAAAAATACATTAATATTTGGGATGAGATTTTTTATCCATAAGACATTCTAGTTCTCTTCAATTTTAGCTTGTTCTCAGAGGGAAATATAACTAGATTTAACTAAATACAATCTGCTAGGATCCTCTTTCCAAATGAGAGCATCTTCTTTTGGGAAGATATTGATGTGAATTTTTTAGAGTGTGATATTTAATTCTTGTAAGAAAATATCTTAGTGTTAATTAAATCCTTATTTATGGATTATTTTCCACCTTTTTCTACCCTTGATCTCTTGATAGTATTCAAACACCTTATGGCCAATGGTCTCTTTGAAATAAATGGACAAATCCACTACTTGAGGTGAGGAAACTAGTGGGGATTGGATCCAAATGTCCTGCCAAAAATCCACTTCGTTACCTTTGCCAATGCTCCATTTTAGCCCTTTCTTGAGAATATCCTTTCCATCTCTCAATGCTTTCCCAAAAGCTGAACCATTACCAAGGTCATCTTCAGCTAGAAAGTAGGAACCCTCCCTAGAATTTAAGTATTTAGACTTGATAATCCTAGTTCAATGATTATCTTCCTTGATTACCCTCCATCCTTGCTTTGCTAGGAGATCTTGATTCATAATCTCACCCTTTTAATCCCCAATCCTCCTTTAGAAGAAGGGAGACATGCTTTGTTATAGGAGATAAGAGGAAATCTAAATCTATCCTCCATTCCCCTCCAAAGGAATTTATTTTAAATTTATTCAATCTGATGTGCCACTTTACCTAAAATAACAAATCAAGACATGAATTAAATAGGCATACTTTGCAGCAAAATTTTAAGAAGTTGAATTTTTTCTATCTTGAGATAGCAAATTCCCTTTCCAATTGGATAACTTCCTCTAAATCCTATCAATGAGAGGATTATAGAATTATGTTTTCATAGTGCCATCAAAAACAGGAATGCCAAGATATGAAGAGGGGAGATTATTAATAACATAGCCAATGATCCTAGAGATCTTTTCCTTCAATGAGGGTGGAGTGTTGATGAAAAATAATTAAAACTTTAACCAGAAACAATCTCCTAAATTTCAAGGTTATTTTTGAAGCATTTGAATTTAAAAAACAAAGCTTCTCCCATCATCAGAGTGTCATCCACAAATTGATGACGGGTGACTGGTCTAGTGTTTGGAGCCACTAGGATTCCCTTAATTACCCTAGAATATCTAGCCATATCAATTATCCTACTCAAATTTTAAGCCATAATGATAAATAAATAGGGAGATAGAGGATATATTTATTTGAGACCTCTTCTTGGTAAGGAAAAAACCCCTACGAATTGCATTGATGATTACTGAATACATGGGGGTAGATATGTAGGAGGCTATCAAGTTTCTAATGGTTTGATTAAACCTAAACTTAAGGAGGATTTTTTCTATAAACTACCATGAAACTCTATCATAAGATTTATTCATATCTAATTTTAGATATATACCTTATCAAGAGGAATTAGCCACTAAATGAATAGTTTTGTGGGCAATGATGATGCCATCTAAAATTTATTTGCTAAACAAAAAATACCCTTATTGTTTTGCAATCAATTTTTCAAGCAACATTTGAATTCTTAGGGACAAACCTTTCATTCTAATTTTGTAAAAAGTAGAGCAAAGACTTATGGGCTTGAAAAATTGTAATTGGTTATCCCCTTGCTTCTTAGGAATGAGAACTAAAAAAGTGTTGTTGAACTCTTGTATCATAGTTGTAACTTTAAAAAATCTAGTTAATGCCAATCAAACTTCATTTTTGATGATATACCAAGAAACTAAAAAAGAATGGAGGAAAACCATCAAGGTTGAGGGCTTTATCCCCTTGAAAAGAGAAGATGATAGATCTAGTTTCTTCATCTAAGGGAGGAGAAAGAATGGAGGTGTTATCTTCTTTGGAAATGGCTCATTGGATGATATTAACTACATGTTCTTCTAACTAAACATCTTGAGAAGGGCAATAGGCAAGAATTTTTTTATAGAAGTTAAATATTTTCTTGTTGATGTCTTTTTCTTCCTTATACTAGTTACCATCTTTGCCCTTGATTTTCATAATTAAATTATGCTGATGATTCATAGATGCTAAGGTATGGAAGTACTTAGTGATCTTGTTTCCCTCCTTGAGACAAGTCTTCCTCAAATTTTTGTGCCTATAAGTTTCTTCCTTAGCTTCCAGGTTGTGGTAAATACTAAGAAGTTCCTTTTTTTTTGAATGCAAGGAGGTGGTGGAACCAGAATTATTGATTTCTTCCTAAATTTTACTTAGCTCCTCCTTAATATAGAATTTTTGGAAGAAAATGTTACAAAAAACTTCCTTGTTCCAAATCTTGAGTCTGAACTTAACATGTTTGAGTTTCTTATCAAGAATAAGCATAGAAAAACCTTGAACCAGGAACTTCCACCATTCTTTTAGCTAATCCTCTAGGGTTGGATTGGAGAGCCACATTTTATCAGATCTAAAAGGGGTAATTTTTTCTTTGGTCATATTTTCACTAGAAAAAAACAATGGGTTGTGATCTGACCTAATCCTAAGAAGAGAAGAGAGAGATGGTATAATGTAAATTCCACTACAAAGAGATCAAAACCTATTGAGTCTAACTTGAATGAGATTATCACCTAGTTTCTTATTTGACCATGTGAAAGGGTTGCCTTTTAAGTCAAAATCTATTAGTTCTACTTCTATAATGAATTCATTAAAATACATGTAATCATTAAGGGAATATGTTCCCCCTTTATTTTCCCCCAAAGACAAAGGAGAGTTGAAATCCCCTACCACCATCTAGCTTTGATATTTAAATAGTTTTTTGATATCAATCCTATCATTCCTGGAATTAGGAGCATACACATTAATAACAACCCAATTCTTTTTAGTGTGAATTTATTTGGAAAAAACCATGATGTGAGATTCAATTTAAAAGAGGGAATTTCCTTCCATGATAGAAGGATCCCAAAAGGCCACCAAACCTCCAAAGGCACCTCAGAAATTTTTGCTACTACACAAAGCTTTATCTCATATATTAGCTTTATTATTCAAAAGTTTTCCCATAGAAATTTTAGTTTCTTGAATAATATAAATATCATGTTTATGACTAAATATCAAGTTTGTATCCAACCTCTATTTCCTAGGGTTATTCAACCCCTTTATGTTCTAGGAGATGATTTTCATTTATTATTGATTTGGAAATGTCTAAGGATCATCTGTGTGCCCTTTGATACCTAGTTATCTTTTTTTGCTTTTTTAGAGTTTTGATTAGGTCTACCTAAATATTTTGTTTCTTCACCAACTTTAGCCTTTTTATTACCATTTTTTTGTTGGACTTTTGACCACTATTCATTAGCCATTTCCTTGAATATTTTAAAATTGTCTATTTTTTTTGTAAAGGAGAATTGACCTTCACAAGGGGAAAATGGCTTAGGATCCTCCTAAATTTTAATCAAGGTTAGAATTTAAGTAGGCATTACTTCTTGAAGAACTAGATCCTTGTCAAGCAATAAGGCTTCAAAATATATGGTGTAGGGAAATTTTATCTAGGCATCTCCTTATGATTCCTTGTCAGTTGAAGAAGGGGAAACATGAGATGCAAATGTTTATTTAGCTAAAATGTCCCCCAATGGAGGAGTATCTCTAGTTTCCTTGGCCTCTTTAAAGTAGTGACTATGGGATCAATGTCTAAAATAGACTGAGGGGGGCTAAGAATCCTCAGGGTAGAAGGTCTAAGAGGAGTTGCATCTGAAAACATTTTCCCCAAGATAAGATGAGCTAGATCAGGTTTAGGAGGGGGGAAGGAAGGTTATTCGAGAGGTGAGGGGGGCTTTTTAATAGTGGGGGGATGAGTTGAATGGTAGTAAGGAGAAAGTTTCTTAACCCATCGAGGAGTGGGTGAAGGGAAGGCTTCTTACTCATAGGGAAATTTTTTGTTGATTGATTCAGAATGTCATAGTTTTTACAATTTTTTTATCCCTTTCAATTTCAATATGTTTGTTTCAGACCCCATATTTGGATTTTATCTTGATGGAGTGAATCAAGGGTTTATCAATTGGGATGAACACGTAGACAAGGGTTTCTAGTAGTCTACGTCTAGATCTAGTCATAGGGTTGATAGAGGTTGGTTGGTTAAACGCCCTATCAATTCGAAAAATAACCTTTGGGGCCCAAAATATCAAAGGAAACTTAGTATTTTTACCTAGACATGAATGTCTTTCATGACTATGCTATTTAGATTAAAACCTGACTTCCACTTTTGAAGGCCAACTATGGATTTACCCATAAACCAAGGACCTCTAGTGAGAATCCTTATGTAATCATGAGAATTAGTAAAGTTAATTAGGAAAATAATTTGGGAATTCAAACTATATCAATTTGACCCTTGGGTCACCATTTTAAATTTTACCCACTTGTGAAAAGAGTCAATATTTGCCCTAAAGTCACTAAATTTGGCCATAATAGAGTTTGCCAATAAAGAGTCAATATGCTCTATGATAGAGTTTGTAACCTTGAGACATACCTCATTTTTATTGCCAGATGGAACCAAAAAGGAATCTTCAGAGGTTTTTTGGAAGGTCACTCACTGACCACCAAGTCAGCCCATGAGATAAGTGTTTTTCCTTTAGTAGATTTAGGTTCTATGTCTGGTGGACTGTGACTTATTTCCAACATGTGCACTGAAGAATCCTTTAAGATGACTAGTGAAACATGAGCCTCCAATGAAGTTATCACATCATGCATGGGATCTATAGGTTGTAGCTCACCTTCTTCCCATACATTACTCGCGTTCATATTATCTAATAATTACTTAGGTTTTTTTAAATTTTCTTCACATATGATTTATAATGTACCATATTTTTTTGTCATATCTATTCATAATATAAATCAAATCCTTTTCCAACATTATTATAAGCAATTAGAATCTTAAGAGATACATACAAAAGAATAAATTTGACCCCTAAACATCAAATAATACATGTATGATAAAATAAATGAATTGTGTTTAATTGAACATCTACCATTAGAATATATGACCAAAATTTGACATAAATATTGACATTTGGACATTGAAATAGGAAGATTTGGAGAGAAAGAAATGCCAAAATATACATTGAAGTTCTTAGGTAAAATATTCCACCTTGTATTTTACATCAAAATTTTAACATAATCATGCATATCAAAAATTTAACATAAATACATCAAAATTTTAATTAAATTGATTATCCTTTTTAAGATAAATTTATAATTTATCTTATTCATTTCTACATACACTTATCCATCAAAATTTAATGTAATATGTAATAAAAAAAAAATTGATATCAATAACATATTAAAAAAATAAAAAATTATTAACATAATCAACATGATTATGTTGTAACAATAATAATATATTTCATCTTCATTATAATTATTTTTTTTACATATATTTTAATCATTAAATTTTGTTGAACGGTTTGAAAAGAATAATACACTTATAACATATAGTCAACAAAAAAATATCCCAAATTTTGATGTTGGTTTCAACTTTCATTTGGACAAAAGTATAAGAGGTTCTTTTTTGGGTCAAATTCAATGAAAACGACTCATTTTAATTTTCTATTTTTACATCAAAACTTTTTTGGTTTCTTGCGTGACACTTTTAAGTGGTTTGTTTTTTTAGATTTACATAAAGATATTAAAAATGCTTTAAAATTTTGATGTCCTCAATAAGATATTAAAAATGCACATATAGAAGAAGATACCATCTATAAATGAGGAAATTTAGGAGATAAAAATGGCATAGGAATGTATTTGACAAAATGAGCCCAAATGGTAGAGAACGAGACCACATTGATAGTCATCATTATTTATAAGAAAGATTTTAAACCTTTTTTTAAAAAATGAAATGTTTTTTTTTAAAAGGTGTATTATATTATAAATATATTGAATAATAATATTTTAAATTATTTTAAGTAATAATAATTTTCATTTTTATTATAATTATGTTTTGTAAATTATTGAACCAGTACATTTGGTTGTCAAAAAATTTGAGTTGGATTCAAGGTTCTATATTATCCATTAATAATTATCAAGACCTTAGGTTGGGGAATGAATTCAAAACTAAATACTCAATGTATGGCTTAGTTTTATATATATTTTTAGGCTAAAATAAAAGCATGTCAAATAATTAAGTGCTTCATATTTTTCTTGAATTTTATTCTAAATGCTTGAATTAACTACCTTTACAATTTCACAATATATTACTTTAGTAAATGTGTGGTTCTTCCTTTTTTAAATCATGTCCTTTCATTATCATATATAAATTAGTGTGTCTATGTATTTATAAATTTATCAAATTCAAATTAAGACCTTATTGACATGTAAACCAACATAAAATAATTAGTAAAAACTTAACAATTAGAAACACAAGGCATAAAAAACCCCTTGAAAAGAGTCATAATGAAATGGCTCATAATAATATATTGTATGATTCTATTCAAAATCCAATAAACCAAGGAAAATAGGGAAGGGATGAGATAAAAAAATATGAAAAAATGAATGAGGGGAAAATAATAGGAGGACAACTAGAAACACATTAAAAATGTGCCAATAATAGCTAAATATGAATTCATAATTTAGAAAATACAATTACCCTAGAATAATGTACAACTAATAAATACCCTCATAAAATTTAAATGTCTACATAATGCCCCAATTTAATGTGTGCATACATACATTTTAAATAAAATAAAAAAAGGGAGAAATTGCAATCCATATATCATGCTCCCAAAACTCATGTAGTAACTCCAACACTACATTAGAACTAAAATAAGATATGCACATATGGATAAGTTCAAAATAAATGTTTAGATTTATGTGAGCCATACGATAACAACATATGCATGGATAAATGTTTACAATAATAACATTATCAAATCTATAAAATATTAATTTTAAATGATGCACAATGTGTTGTTTAAATGTGTGAAGAAACTTCTATATGAGTTCCTTTCATCTTATAATAAATTATATGTAAGTATACCCCTATAGAAATCCAAGTCTCAGAATGTGTACTAAATCATGTATTCATTTTTTAATACAACTTTTAACATCCAAAAATTAAAGATAAATAAATAAAATGTAACCAAGAAAGAGTAGGGTTAGGAAATGTCTTAAATATATTATGTAATGGGAATAAGTGTCATGTTAGGTATGTGTTAAAAATAAATCTCTCCCTACCTTTATACAAAGGATAAAAATATGTGTATATAACTTGGGTCCTAGGATTGTAAATAAAAATGGATATGATCTTTGTCCTATTTTGATATTTTTGGGTTAAACCTCTAAAGAAAATATCTTAAAATAAAATATTACATGCATCATGTGTAATATAATAAATTAAACAATGATTTCTAACATAGTATGATATCATTTCGAAAGCCTATGTATCATAGATAAATTTACTCATACAAGCCTATATTATAATCTCTATAAGAAAAAAAGTGATATGCCTCAAGAAGGTAAAAAATAAATGGTGGAAGTATGGTAATAATATGCCCCTCATAGGCAACATGTAATCTCTAAATCATAAATTTTATGTGCCATGAGTAGGAAGTAGGTAAGTAATGCATAGGGTGATATGCCCTTCATGGGGAAATATGAATAATGAAGCATTAAAATAGCTTGCCCCAATAAAATTAATGTATAAACAAATATATCAATGTATATAACATACAGTAATCCTTTCCTCTAATAGATGCATGATATGAATCATGGAAATATGGGAAAGCAATGAGAAACATCTTCATGATATGATTCATAGCTAAACATGAGGATTTTCTATGATATATATCATGGTACCAATCACATAATAATGCATAGTAAAAAAATAAAATAAAGGAGGCACACTAAGCATAAAGTAAACTTTACATATACAAATTAAATAGATAAATCAAGGCAAACATATCACACCTAGATAAAATAAGGAAAATAACACATCACACACATAGTAATAAATGTCATGCACATTGTGTACATAATGAAACAAGTAATACATACTAAGCAAAACCAAATACTGTGATGCTCAGAATAGAAGAGAACAAGAAATGTCACCCTCAGAGTAGCATAAAACAATAAATTTCATGTTTAGAGTGTATTATATATATATATATATATATATATATATATATATATATATATATATATATATATATATATATATATATATATATATATATATATATATTAATCGCATATAGATTAAACATAGGCAACATTGAAGGCACACAAAGTATGTTGAGGCAAGTAGGAAAAACAAATATCAAACATGAAACAAACATATAAGTCATGCCAATTAATAAGCACATAGAGAATTCATAGTGGAATTAAATCAACATAAATAAAACAATTACCTATATAACCAAAAACAATCACTATTAAAGTCAATAACAAGACCAATGTATATGAAAGCATATAACATGCACACAATAGGAAGTAAAAACCAGAATATTTAAGGTCACATAAAAAATAAATGTGATAAATGAAATATCAAAAGATAAACCTTGAAGTGTTATTAGGAGATGCACCACATAATGCACCCAAAGAAACCATGATGAGTGCCTCTGATATACTATGAATCCATAATCAGATTATGTGTGTGTGTGTGTGTGTGTGTGTGTGTGTGTGTGTGTGTGTGTGTGTGTGTACATATGTATATATATATATGTATGTTTATATATATATATATGTATGTGTATATATATATATGTATGTATATATATATATGTATGTATATATGTATGTATGTATATATGTATGTATATATATATGTATGTATATGTACATGTATGTGTGTGTGTGTGTGTGTGTGTGTGTGTGTGTGTGTGTGTGTGTGTGTGTGTGTGTGTGTGTGTGTGTGTGTGTGTGTGTGTGTGTGTGTGTGTGTGTGTATAATTAGTAATAATATACATTCTCTAAATATTGAGATAATAAAAAATATATAACATGTATCATAATCAAAATAGTCCAATTTACATATCAACCAAACTCAACAATATGAAAACAAATAAACTTAGGAAGAAATGAAACAATCAATGAAATCATCCAATCACATAAAATAAAAACACTAGAAAATCATAAGAGGAAATGGAGAGGGATCCATACTAAACTATAACTTCCATAAAAAAATATGTGTATTCAGGGGCATGTGGCCTTTGTAATATCATGTGGAAGTTAGCACACATGTTTGGGATGGACCACAACAAGAAAGAGCAAGGGGAAAAAACAAACATAAGAAAATTAATTAAGGGCCAAAAAAAAATTTTAAAAATAAATATATAAAATGAAAAGGAACCATAAGAGTATAGAAAAAAAAATCATAATATAAAGGGAACAAAAAGGCCTGAAGAAAAGATAATAATAAAATAAAACTAGAGAAAGGAAATAAGCACAACATAATAAACTTGTAAAAGAAAGGAACAAAGGTAGAAAATATCAAGAGAAAAGACATAAGAAAGTTAGAATACTTTGGAAGTATATGAGGACTTAGATGGGTAAATATACATGAAATATGGTTAAGGAATAAGGTTTCTCAAAATCTATTCTCTAAATAGGGGAACAAAGAAGTCCGAAGAAAATAAGAGAAGCAAGAAAAATGAAAAACATCAAACGAAAACAAAATATGTAAAATAAATATAGATAATTTAATTGGAACAATTAGATAATTTAAGTGTAAAATATAATCACACTCAAGGGAATAATCATCATTATATATTTATGTTTAATCATTTGTATCATTGGGAGAAAGATCATGATGTCAAGATTCCCACGAGTCTAAAATATATAATGCATCGACATCATCATTGTAATTATAGTTATTTTAAACATAAAATTATACATATTATCTATTTCATCTTCATGCATAGTATTATGATCACTTATTTTAATATTAACCTACAAAATGGATCATTTGTAGTTATTATCATTTATATAGGCATAGGGGGTTGTGAAAATTACACCCTTATATATGGGATATTATATTCTCTAACTTTAGGCATATTTGTGTGGGACCATATGATTTAATGTTTCTTTGGTAAATATTTAAGTAAGACCTCATTTTGACCTTTATCTGGGGATAACACTTGTTTCTATAAATAGTAATACTTTGGTCATCATGAAAAATATTTATATATTGATGTAAAATTGACAAAATTTATTTAATTTGGTTAATACAAGTTCATTCAAGTAAAAAAACATATGAACCATTATCCTACACCACATTAAACTAAACCAAGATGGTCTTAGAACCCACTTAAACAAGTAAAATAATGCATCCAATTGATTTCCTAGTGATCCTATAATATCCCATAACAATAGTGATAATACTTGTTAAATGCATTTAATAAATTCTAAGACTATTAATAAATTTATTCATGCATACATTTATAATTGAACCATTATCAATAATAAATCCATGTGTTTCTCATGGACTCTCACATATGAAGGTTGTAATGAATAGTGGCATGTTGTAAGATCTATCATTTGGAATCTCATGATCATAAAATATAATTAAAGGAGGCTCCCTATTCATTATAGTAATAATAACCACACCTATGAATCCATCAAGTATATGTGTTATGAGATTTTGGTGATTCTATTTAATCTATCATATGAACATTACATTAATCTTTAGGTTGAGTGACTTGATTTGGAATAGGATTAGTATGGATTCACAAGTATTAATTTGGTGGATCCACTCATCAATTTATTTATTGAAACCCTCTATCCAAACCTAGTTTTTATCATTGATGTCTTGGGTCTTATGTTTCAATGTAGTGCATTTTATATATAATGTCTTGTGACTCTGTTATAATCACATAATGTATTGAAACCATAGTTTGTATTCAATGGACTAGATGGATCTAGTTATATAATAAGGGTAACGTACAAATATTACATTCAAGTAATTGTTGAAACACATTTTGAGGACTTTTAATCAACCTTTTAAATTGTATTATTTCTTTTTGTTTAGATTAAACCATCATGTTAAGAGGGTTTTCTACCACATTTGATACATTCTTGGACCATTCTTATGTTGAAAACCATTGTCATTATTTTTATTATTGAATTTTTTTGTACCATGAAACTTGGCTCCACTAGAGGTAGGGGAAGTAAACCCATATTTAAGTGTGTTGGAATCTAAAATATTGATCTCATAGTTTTTAATGACATGAAAAAGGTCATTATAATATTGGTAAGTGTGGAATACCACTTTTTCTCAATAGGTAAAAGTAAGCTTTGAACAATGAAATATACTATGCAGTTCATTATTAGGTGGGTCATTTTTTTAAACATTATCTTGAATCTAATCACATACTCACTAAAAATATCATTAGGTAATTTTTAAATATGATAATTTTGTGTAAATGTAACTTTAGTCTAATGTTTATCAAAATAATTATCCATAAAATCCATGAAATAATGCATAGAGTCACTTGGTAAAGTGTAAAACTAATAAAGTGTATAATTCTTTAAACTTATTGTAAATAGCTTAGTCAATAGTTTATCATTGTGGGAAACATATAACCAAGAGGCATACAATTATTTAATATGGTGAGAAGGGTATCCTTTATCATTGAATAATTAAAAATTTGGAGAAACAAGTGATATTAGCAAAGGGTAAGGAAACACTTCATAACCCAAGGGGTTAAACAAAATACTATTGGAATTGACCCCGCTATTTAT